>WAAG01074531.1:2248-15911 GCA_013390105.1 Tichodroma muraria
AACAATATTTGCTTACACGTTGAACAGAAATTTTGGAACAGAGAAAGCATTTAAAGAAGAGCCGTAAAGTGTTGATAACAGGTTTCTAATGACAGCCACACCAGAGCCCTGGCCCCAGGAGCTCCAGAAGGCCATACAGTAATACTTGCAGCAGGTAGAATACACAGGGTATGCAGAACGCTGTAAAAACAAATCTGGGCACTTGGGTCAGACCTTCAGATTCTTGTTTGGAGACAGCTTTTCTCTCCTGACTCTGAAGAATGGTCAACAAACACCTTGAAGTAATAAAATCATCTTTGTTCTAATGCTAGAACCTGACATTTTCTTCAGCTGACTTTTGCAAGGCTGGGTGTCTGTATGAGTGCTTTTAAACCAAAAAGAAATGTGAGAAATTCCTTGAGAAAAAAAAAAAAGAAAAACAAAGATAAAAATGCAAAAAACATTCTGGTCAGATGTTCCAGCTATCCAGAGAAATTTTTACAGCACTGACAAATCAATGTGGCAGGATCTACTGGCTAATTAAACAAATGTGACAATTTTACTGTGACAATTTGAAGACACTCGAAAGTGCCACCTTTCCACAGTGTGCATTCTTCTCAAATGTATATTAAAACCCATGTAGTTTAATAAGAAATTGAAAAGAACTTACATATTCAATAAAAACACAATTATAAGCATATTTTGAAATGTACAGCTAAAATAGCTTGGTAGTTCATAAGGTTTCTCAGAACATTAAATTCAATGACACACTTTCTTTAAAGAAATGTTAGAAATTCAGATAAGCCACAGTATGTAGCATAATTTTAAATATCTGATAGAGCCTCGCTTTTGCCCAATTATCACACCAATAATTCCAGCTGAGGACATCAATGCATTTTGCTAACAACTAATTTAACCTTCAACAATGGCAGTGTGGGTGAGGTTCTATTTCACCATTTCACAGAAGGAGACATAGTGGAGCAAAGGGGAATCTGAAGGTTATTCAGGAAGATTAAAAGTAGGATGTTTTATCTGAGTCTATGTATTCAAACATTTATTGAGAGGGTGTTCAAAGACATGAGAAGATGAGCCATACCAGTCTTTCACTGGCAGATTTGAAGTGGTGTATTCTGAAGACTCTAACAGCTGAAACAATCTCCACTGGTAAGAAGGAAGATGCCTTCAGAAAGAGCTCTGGTGACTATGGTGCATGACAGACCAATGGCACACAGCAAAGACATGAATTCTCCTCCCCAAAGGGCAGCTTCCGGAAGGATTCTCGCTGCAGAATGTGGAACAACTTGAACTTAAGACAGATGATGACCACAAGACTGCCTGACCATGTCAGGCTGCTTCCACAAACCTCATGGGGGCTGGTAAACCTGACCATGTGTCACCACATGACTCTGCCCAAGGAAAAGTCCATCTGCTTGTCCAGGAGGTCTCTCAGGAAGAAATAAAATAAGTTTTGGTCCATACATCAGTTGGTGTCTGCATTCTTCCCTTAAGAAGAAATTAGGAGTGGCTTCAGTTAATCTCAGACCGCAGTGCATTATGGAAATGGCAACAAGCATTCCTGGTGTCTGCTGTAACAGAACACTTCCACCCATCTCCAAGCCCAACAATGAGATTGAAAGTTGAAACCTCAGGTTTGCTCCAGGTGTCAACTTTGTCCTCTTCTCTTTACTTTTCTTCAACGAGCTCAAAGCAGTAAAGCATCAGAAGTTGCAACATGTAGGAGTAGATAAAGCATAAAGGGAGAAACCGAGCATGCCTCAAGTACTTGGCATCATTTTGATCCATCAATTTAATTTCTCTAGTGCTTTCCTTACATATGTTTCTTTTAACCATCAACTATTTTTTAATTGTCACAGCCAGAAACTTTAGAGGAGAATTTCAAAAATGTAAGCTCTTGAAACTGTTTCTGAAGGTTTGTTTAGTTACATCTCCCAGTCCAGTCTTCCCTTGGACACTGCAAGGGTCCTAGCCTTTTCCTAGTCTGCTTCTCTTGACTAATTACGATTCATCCTCATTCATGGACCCCACAAGCCTCCTCAGCAGTGCTGACTTATGGGAAAGCATGCTACCAGGATTTAAACCACGCAACACTTGCCCTCAAGGCTGCAAAAACGGAGCTCTTCCCATTTGTGAGAGAAAGAGCCACAGGAGATGTTACAGACATTTCAAACCAGAATTGTTTCTAAAGCATGCATTCATTTCAGAAAGCCTAACACAATTTTAATATGTTTTCAATGTCTTCATTCTGTGCCAAAAGCAATTTGTTATGTACAGTACACATTATTAATCTATTTAAATGAAAGGTAACATTGCTAGCAGTTTAAACACTCACTGCCCATATTTACCATGTTTCACTTTGACAGGACGAGATGAAATAACAAAAATGATTAATCTGAGACCAGAGAAATATTCTACTACCTGTATCTCAAAATAGGACTAGATTTTTTTACTTAATGCTCTGTCAGTAAGCTGTGTAAGTGGAGTATGGGAGCTTCAGATGGCTTTTCTGCTTGGCCACACTGCAGACTGTCATTTTGGAATCAGCAGCAGCACTCCAGGACAGACACACAACAGGCTCTGGAGTTCCTAATCATGTTTTTATACAACATAAACTCACGCAGCCCACAAGGTCCTTAGGAGAGGATACCTGGTACAGCTAGAGCCAAACACTGTAACACTACAGTAGTGTCTAAAATTTTCCATCCAGTTCAGCACTTGGGGCCTTTTTCTGTTCATGGGAGCATACAAAAGGTCAGAGTTGATCTGACATGCCAGATTCCTTGGGTCTGTTTTCTTTCGCACTTCCACTCCAAGATAAGAGAGTTACTCTTTATTTACAAGGATGAAAAAAAGATGGTAATTCAGGTCCCGTGGGTCTACAAATCAGGAGCAGGAATCTTAGTTTTACGACATTCTCCACTCAACTACAAGACTCCACCAAATTGTTTTCCCACATTTTTTGTCTCTTTCACTTATTTCTGGAACTGCGAAACTTAGTGGTATTTGAAAAAGTAGTATATAAAATAACCAATGTTTTTAAGTTCTGCAGAGAGTGCATCTGATCTTCCACAATAATTGCAAAACTTACATAATTTCCTCAAAGAAAATAACTTTGCTTCAATTATTTTCTTGTTTGAACTGGCTTTAAAACAATTACTTTGTATAGTCTCATAAAAAGTAATTATTTTCATCATAACAGAGTACCTAATCAGAGTGAGGATGCTGAGCATGTAACATTACAATACATAGTGGATTGTTTCTGAGCTGACTTTCAATGAGGGAAAGAAACTAAAAATGGTTGTTTTGGTGCAAAAGAGATGTTGAAGAGCTTGGAAAACAAACTTCACTCCTTCACTGGCAGTCATTCACTTATCATTTATCATGGGAGTACTTTGTTTCTCTTCAGGAGCAGCAATACATGTCCAAACTCTCGTGATGTCAGCTCACTTTACAGTAATTTTAGTAGCAAGGTAAATCTGGCGATGATGACAGAATTATATAATACAACTGAAATCAACAATATATCAATTTGGCAGTACAAAAATATGTGTTAAAATATTATGGTAAAGGAGATAAGAAAATAGAATTGAATAGCGAGTTTGAAATAGGGGCACAGCAATCTCTCTCTCTTTTCCCGAATACCTTTTGTAATCTTTTTTTATTGTTACAGTGTAGACAGGCTGCAATAGACCCACATAATGATCAGATTTTACATTTCAAAGTTCTTTGCCAAGTAATTTATTTAATACTGCTATGAAAATAAAACCTTTATTTGATAAATGTGCCTGCAAGCTGGAATCAGACCTTGCTTGTCTGGCCTGACAAAGGTCTAATCTTTTGCTGCATTACATCTTGAAGAGGCATTTATCCCTGTAACAGGCAGGTGCAGAACACCAGCTTTCGAATACAGGAAACTCTGCACACCCACGCGCATTTGTCAGATCAGACAGCCAACCTCTCCTCCCCGTCACCTCCCCAGCAGCACGCAGTCTGCCTCGCCTTCAGCTGGCAGCACAAAGCAGATTTATACTACAGATCTACACCACAAGTGCATCACTCCCCTCACATGTAACCTGTGCCGTGGCAGCTGTGCAGCGGGGAACCGAAAAACAACCGCCTCAGCCGAATGCCCGGCATCTGCTCGCCGGCTTCCCCCTCTGCCAGCCCGGGGGCAGCTCTCAGCTTTAGACATGATGCACCCCCAAGTTAAGGCAGGCAGCTTTGGGATAGTGCTCCTGAGGTGCTTTTCTCATGGGTGCCACCACAGTGTTGTCACTGTAAGGGTGAATGGCCAAAAATTTGGATAATCCTGTTCTGCCATGGTCAGGAGCAGCACACGGGGGCCAAGGGTGTGCTCTAGGCTGGGAAGACCTAAGACTGCCTTTTCCAGCTCCCAAAGAGCCTTCTGCACTCCAAGAGCTACACCAGGCTATCCTCAAATGACTCCAACTATTGATCTCACCCTTCCTGTGTGTATACTGGACAGTGCACAAAATCCTGGGAAAAGGCTTCCTTCGACCTTCCTGGAATTGTTGCTGAATGCTTGTGGTAATAATGTTTGTGGTGATACTGAGACTAGAATTGAACTGATCACCTACCAAACCAAGCTGTTTTCAAGGAGCTGTTTTCAAGGAAATATTCAGCATTTCCATTTTCTGGAATGAGAGCATATCTGGAGAGTCATCAGAGCAAAGAATTGGTCTCTGCTTTTATGTATACCTAAAGTAATGTAAAGTAAAGTAATTCCTTTTTATTTTATAACAGCAGCAGCAACATAAGTGGAGCTGCTGCCAATTTATACCAGTGTGGGAGGAAGAGGAATCAATGAACTCAAATGAGATCAGAGGTCAGTGGAATTACCCCTTGATTTATATTGATGTGAGAGCAGAAACTGGTTCTGCCTCCATTGAGAAAATGCTGATAAAAAACTTGAAAATGCAATGGCTTAGAAATTGCTAAGAAATTAATTGTTTTTATCCATCCAAATCTTTGTGTACATAAGCAAAATCTGAAGGAAAAAAATAACTCTCAAAGCAGGCTATTACCCGTTCCTTGCATGCTTCCAAAGGCTGCACGCCAGAGCAGGGACAAAGGCCACAGATCCACATTTACACGTGGGTTAACTTTTCAATCCATTTTTCCATTTCAACAGAAATAATAAATCACCTTATCCAGGAGAAAGAAGCAGCCTGACACAAAACATACGGTGCTGGGCTATTTTTATAGCACACCTAAGATGTATAGGGATTCATTTATTTACTCAGCTATTTAAAAGTGGCTACTCTTACTCATTCTCTGGACAGCTAAATGCCAGGTTGCTAAGTTACTGTTACTTGACATCATCTCCTCCCCAATGTGTTCCCACATTTGACAGGTTCACATGATTTACTAGGCCAGTCAGCTCGTTATTCACTTGTCCAATGACGTCTGGATAATCATTTTAAATTCACATCATGTCCTCACCAGCAAGCCCCCAGACTCCACATGAAAATATTTAAACTACCCGTCAGCTATTAAGTGCATTTGTAACCATACTGGACAGTGTACCTGTATTTTTCAAATTATAGTTATTATAATTAGGTTTAGCATCATTCTTCAATGTTGTTTGTATTTTAGAAGAGAAAACAATTACTGAGGGGCAAATAATGGGCTATATCTGTTACAGTCTAATTTTGCTATGTGAACAGCTCACTTCATCTGTGGGTGAGACATATTAAATCCGTTAGTGCTTTCAATTGGCATGAGGAAGGTAATCCTACACATAATCTGCAGAGTCAAGGGCATTTCCACCTGCTGATCAATTTACATATTCTCCCATGTCATTAGACAGGAACTAGTCATCAGAAGACGACAATACAAATTACAGGCTTTGCTCATTTAACTCCTGTCATTTTTACACTTATTACAATCTGAACTATATTTGGGACCTGTTTTGCTTCCAGACTAGAAAGCTTCTAATTAGTATCACAGCTGTCCACATAATATCAGAAGTCAATCTAGTTACTTGATGCCTTCCTAGAGTGAGTATGCATGTACAAGAATTCTTTTGTTCCTCTAAGCAGGGACAGATTTCCAGGCAGCAGTGCCTGCCCAGGTGGTTCCGATACAGCCACAAAAGCTGCAGTGCACAGACCAGGGCCTCACTGCTGATGGATTATGTCCAATCGATTGCCTAAACACCCAGCCTGAGCTTCCAATTTACACTCCAAGTCCTCCAGAACATGTAGGCAAAAAAACCCTCCTTTCTCTCCCATGCAGTGTTGTGCACTTATCAACTCTTTAGCCAGGGGTAAAACAAGGCTAAGGAAGATCCCTTCTGTGCTCTCCGCAGCCAGGAAAAGGATCACTGCTTGTTCACCCTCAGCATCACCTACGCACCTCCTTTTCCTGGGCCAGCACATGGTTCACATCACATGCAGTGACACAAGGCACACCGATGTAAAGCACTGGTACAAGTGGCACAAGTAACAGCTTTGGAGACTGGTTTTAAATGTCAGCTCTCCCGCCCCATCTGCACTTTGGATCACAACATTTCAATGAACTCATTTTTCAGTGGATGCACACAGCAAGTGACAACTTAATTTAAATCCATATTANCTCAGCCATCCTAGAAAAGTAAAATCAACAGGAGACTGGTCTGCCACTAACCTTTGGCTGTAGTATTGGGAGCAGTCCTTAAAGCATTTATACAAGATGACATAAGTAGCTAAGTGTTTCAGGAAATCCAAAGGACTGTGAAATTTTGTCTCTGAAGACTCAGGGGTCTGAATAGAGTCAAGACCTTTCCCCTCACTCAGTAGAAAATTTTAGAATATAAATTCAATTAAACCTTTTTTCTCCAAGATGGAAAAAAAAAGAAAAGAAAAAAAAAAAGAAGACAGATTAGGAATTACAAACCTCTACAATTACAGAAACTATTAATCAAGTTCAGTTTGAAAAAAGAGCTGTGTAAAATCAGAGGTCACAGATCTTTGCAGGAGTACCTCTTCCTTGTAAAGTGTAGTAAAGAAACCCTCAAGAGCTACTGTGTCTTTCTGAGGGATGGAACTGAATTAAATCACTTAATTCCACAACTTAAAAAAAACCAAAACAAATCAAAACCNGATGCACACAGCAAGTGACAACTTAGTTTAAATCCATATTAATAAAATTTGAATTACACGCACATACTTTTAATTGCCTGTCTTCCATATTATCCACACTTTCAAAACCATTTTTTTCCATTGGTTGGAAAAAAAGACCCAAACACATTTTGGAACAGAAAAAAGTATAGACCACCAGGTATTTGCCTTTATCTTTCAGTTTGGTATTAGCAACCTGTATTAAATGCAATCTGTACTATCATTACTGTTTGGCCTTAGTTGTATAAGAGATGACGATGATTATTACTATTATTATTATTATTATTATTAATTATTATTTTTCACAACTTTCTCAGCCATCCTAGAAAAGTAAAATCAACAGGAGACTGGTCTGCCACTAACCTTTGGCTGTAGTATTGGGAGCAGTCCTTAAAGCATTTATACAAGATGACATAAGTAGCTAAGTGTTTCAGGAAATCCAAAGGACTGTGAAATTTTGTCTCTGAAGACTCAGGGGTCTGAATAGAGTCAAGACCTTTCCCCTCACTCAGTAGAAAATTTTAGAATATAAATTCAATTAAACCTTTTTTCTCCAAGATGGAAAAAAAAAGAAAAGAAAAAAAAAAAGAAGACAGATTAGGAATTACAAACCTCTACAATTACAGAAACTATTAATCAAGTTCAGTTTGAAAAAAGAGCTGTGTAAAATCAGAGGTCACAGATCTTTGCAGGAGTACCTCTTCCTTGTAAAGTGTAGTAAAGAAACCCTCAAGAGCTACTGTGTCTTTCTGAGGGATGGAACTGAATTAAATCACTTAATTCCACAACTTAAAAAAAACCAAAACAAATCAAAACCATAAAAAAATGCAAACTTCAAGGTATGCATTGCTCCAAGGGCAAGTGCCAGTCAGAGAACCCTTCTCCAACTCTTTGGGGAGCACAGCTTGGCAGCAGACACGGCCCAGAGCAGAAACTGCCAGGGGCTGCCAATGGTTTGGTTGGGCAAAACGCACTATTACAGCCCACTTGTCCACCTTTGGGGCTTGACTGTCTTGGAATCCTTTGTGTTTAGCTCTGTAACATCCCTGACAGGACAGAAATGTGAATAACCTGGTGCTTTTACCAAGAGAAGCTTCTATGAGGGAGCTGAGACCCACGCTCCCAAAAGTTCATCAGAGCCTATACAATGGCCCTGAAAGACCAAAAAGTACATGTCAGGGCTGGAAACTTAATCCAAGTTCTCAAAGTGCAAATTTCTCTTGAAACCAAGGGTCATTCTTTCATCTGGAGCAGCCAGCCTGATCTGACACAGGGATTTCATGGGGAGCCCACAGACTGGATTTTGACCACTGCTGGGCATCACATTCTCTTACTTATTTTCTCTCCATTGCCTGTCAAGTAGAATATGATACCCTGCGTGCAGCCAAAACACATTTCCTGCTAGCTTGTTCTGCAGCATAAATTTGAGAAGAACAAAGCAAAACACTGACAAAACCCAGGTACTTCTAGTGCCAGGTGTCCTTCAGCACACACACATGTGGTTGGAATCCTGAGCTGCTGCCCTGAGGGCATCCAGCTGGGGCTGGGCTCTGCTGGGTCTCTGCTGGGCAGTCCCAAAGCAGCTCTGTGGTTGCTGTGCTCAGGCAGGCAGGGCTGTGCAGCCCAGTGCAGGCAGGTCACAAAAGGCTGGAGGCAGCCTGCGGGTGCCCAGAACAGCCCAGCGCCGCGCTGAGCGCACGGAGTCCCTGAGAAGCAGCACCAAACCACCCTCGTGCACGTGGAGGGGAGCACCCCGGGGGAACCATGGCTGAGGTCCACGTGCCAAGACTGTATCTGCACCCCAACACAGGTGTCCAGGTGCCTTCTGGCCTTGTCAGTGGCTATGGCAGACAGGCTTACTCCAGGATGGGCGTGAGGGATGCCTCTGGGCACCTGCAGTCGTAGTCCAGAAAGATCTGCTGGTTTGTATCCCTTCTTCACATGGCAACTACATGTTCTTGTGAGAGAGATCCCCAGAGGCATGGAATCCTGCTAAATCCCTGCTCTGTCCACCCCAAGAGTGCCTCCAAGTTCAATGGCCCACTGGTGGCAGGAGCGGGGACTCTACAGTTCATCCCCTTTCTTTAAAGACAACAAAAAGTTCTGCTCCAATCTCAACAGGTTTCAGAAGAAAGCCCAGCATATTGTCCTTTTTGTTGACTCAAATTACATTTATAGTGTAGGAAACAGGGTCACCATCTTAATTAGAAAAAAAGATACTTCTGCTTCCTGTGATTTATACGCACAGTTCCCACATTGAAAGTGTCACCTGGATGACTGATCCCTGAAATTCACCCCATCACATTTTCTTTTGATGCTGTTTACTGAAAACAACTGCTTTCCCCAGCCAACAAGTCATTAATTCCAAATATATTAATGAACCTAATTGAAATATTTAAAGGGAAGAAGACATTTAAAACGTACCAAGTATTTCGCACAGCCTTTCAATATTTCCTTCATTTTGCTCCCTTAGTGCTCTGTAGGCAATGAACTTCTGCTCACTTTGAATGTCTGAAAGTAAATATTTATTTTCTTGCATTTATCGGTCCTGGGTGCTGATGCAGGATCTTCTCCCTTACTGCAGGTCTGCACAAGCACGCCTGCCTGCTGCCTCAACACACTTCTGCAGCAACACTGGCAGCCCATAAGGACATCTAGAGCAGCCCAAGATAATGTGTGTACACAAACCAGGAGTAAGTTATCCAAGCTATTTACCTCTGAACTGCAATGAACAGTGAGAAGCTTATTTTATTTTATTTTATAAGCAAGAGTAGGTCTTTGCAAACAAGCCAGCATGACTGTTACACATGATTTCAGGTCTGGGTAAGTCTGCAGCACCATCTCCATGTAACAAGGACACGGCTGGCACAAATTCCCACTGGAATTTTATCCCTTCTACACCAAAAATCAGCCAGTTGGCTGGCAAACACAGGGAGGTAGCTCTGACAACTCAACCCATGAGGACAAAAGCCTGAATCTGAGAGAGGGACTGGTGGGTTGCAAAACTGCCCCCAGGCAAATCTCACTGCCAACAGGGAACCCCGAAGTTGGTGTGTCTGACAGAAAGGCCATCTTACACTTAAAGTAAGGCATACAACTGGTGCACACTCCCTTTTTCTTATTACATGATCTTGTTGCAATTAAGCCATTCTCAGTTTGGAGTTGCAATTTTCTGTATTCAACCACTGACCAAAGATCACAGAAAAAAACATGACTAAGTCTTTAACAAAACTATGAATGATGAGCAATTGTAGTCTAGAGGAAGAAGGAAGATTGTAGGTGAGTCTGTGAGTAGAAGAATTAAGGCAACTGCACCTTAGGGTCGGAGAGAAACGTGTCTGGATGGACCCAGAGACTGAGAGCTTGAAAATAATAGGACCATGTGTAAATCCTGACTGAAACAAGCTGGCAGATGCAGAGTATTAGGTGAACTGATCTCACTAAAGAGCACCCTGGGCCTACCCCATCTGTGTCTCTTAATACAGACTCACTGATTTGTTATTATTTAACTACAGTGTTAAAGACAGCCCTATAAACCCTCTCCTTGGAAGATGAAAATAACAGGACTACAATTATACAGGAGATAAAAAAGCAAAGGGTATTACTTACCCGCAGTATTTCTTCCACACAGCTGGAGTCATTGGGAAGGGCAACCTAGGTTTAAAGAAAAAAAAAAGAAATGTTTGCTGGATGCAAAGTTCAACCACACAGGTGAACAGCTAACAAGCAACTGCCTCTGTTTGAAGACTGCTGTATCCATGCTTGCTGCCTACCCAATTTTCCAGTTCAGATCAACATAAATCATCAGCAGGACCCATTTTGTCAAAAGTTGTTTTTTTCTTCCACGCTACTTTGTGTTACTAACGACACTTTTGAAGCAATAAAGTACTCTGATTTCCTCACAGTTGAGAACTGGCAGTGGAATTGCCTGAAACTTCTGTAATTGAAGAAGATCCCACTGTTACCCCTATCGGCAGCCTTCAGAGAGAGGGCGAGGTTTGATTTAACTTGCCACATGCTGCAGTGAAGGACAGAGGTGATAACAGGAGAAAGCTGCTATCATCAACTATCTTATCCTACAGCTTAATAGGCTAACAGCCCAGACAGCTCCTAAAACTTAAATATATACTGTAGTAAAATACTGGCTGGACTATAAGGGTGGTTGCTGATTTTGCTGTCCCTCACTCCATCAGCCTGTTGCAGGTTCAGTGTCCTCTGCAGCCTGCACAGCACACAGGTACCCACCTGGAGAGGCCTGACAGCTGCTCCTTCTCCCCGTAGGAAGATTCAATTTATCTCTGCACCCAGCCACACCCATGCACACACAGAGTGATGCTGCTAATATATTCCAATTGAAAATACCTGTTAAATGGTACTTACAGCATTTGCCACAAGCCCTCATTCTAAAGATATGAAACAGCACAAAAACTTTAAACACTGTAAACAATTACAGAAACAACAGGCAGAGGTGACCTGTATGTACAGCCATTCTGTGGCTCTTGTAGAGAGCTATGGTGGGCTCTTATCACAGGGTAAAGCAGGACAGGAAAAGGTAATATTCAGGAAGGTACCAAAGCACAGGTAAGTCCTCTGTGCCATAAATATTCAGTGAGACTTTTCTTCCTGATTATTCTACCTTACTGCCCTTAGTAACTAGTTTGGTGAAAGACAGTCATGACTAAACTTAATCCCTGTCATCCTAATCTGCTATAGAGCTTGACCAAAGCACTCACCATGGACTTCTGCTTGCATTTCAGCCAGCACTAAGCTTCAAGAATAAATCCACATGGCTACAGAAGTCAAAGACCACGGAGACCTCTTAGATCACCCAGATCACACTCTGCTAATGTAGCAGATTTTCCCCATATCTTCTAGTACTATGGCTAGTCTGACCCAAAAACTGTAGGGAAATGGGTCTCCCATTCCTTCCATTAATAAAATATGGAGTGTTGTAAACTACTTGGTACTTTCTTTATAATGGTTAAAACTTTGTTGTTAGTGTCACCTCAGCTTTTCTGTAGAGCTCTTCCCACTACTAGAAGTAATTCATTACTTCCCTTCATATTTACACAATACACAGACATGTAGAATTATGCTCCACTTTTCTCAAATGCTGTATGTTCTACTTTTACCTTCTTTCCTGATAAACAAGATTTTCTTCCCTTTTGGCTTATTTCATCACTGTTCTCTGAATTCCCAACAGTTCATCACTATCTTGGTAAAGGATTACCCTAGTGTATATGACTACACCACAGGGGTATTAGGGATTTTTATCTATTATAGATTATCTTTTTCCACAATAACACCTTAAAACTGTCAAACAACCAAAAAAAGAGCCTTACCTTTTGTCCCCAGTTTCTACTCAGCTCAAATTACCTAACAGGCTGGCTGAGAAGTGCCAGTGGGTGCTCAGCATGAACTGCAACAGGCACGCAGCTCACCCTTACACCACAGGACTTGGACTTGATGGGACTTCCTTCATCTCGCTACTTTTCACTTAAATTACTTTTTTCTCTCTGAATACTTTTAAGTTCTGTGCTCATCGGTGTTTTCCACTCCTCATACCAGCTCCCCATTCAGTGAGGAATATGGTTAATCAAAAGGTTAGCAAGCAGGGGTATTACTGCACTGTGCAGTGGGACAGCACACGTGTCTCTAGTACACGCCTCATCTCTCTTCGCTGAAAAACTAATACATTGGAATATGAGAAAACAAAACAAACAGTCCTCCAATAAGCTTACAGTGAACACATCAACCACAAAATTTCTCACCGCAGAAAACAGGAGCAGCCCAAAATCCAGCTGAGTGAGTCAGACTTGGAAGAGTGAGAGCAGCAGAGGTACAGAAGCTCTCTTTATTTAACACCCTTCCCTACCATTACACACACCAGCTGTAATGGTTAGCAGAGGTACCACGTGTCTTTGTTTAGAAAAGTGATGACTGTGTCCCTCACTATTAGTACAGCACAGAGCACGTTCTAGGTTATCTCACAGTCCTCTCCCAATTCACAGCCCTGTTTATGTTACTTCAGAACTAATGATGATAATAACAGTAAACATACCATTTTACTTTAATAAAGCCCACTATATATTATGCAATTGTAACCAGCTTCTGCTGGCAGCACTTGCTAATAACTTTAAATGCTCATGCATCAATTTAATTGTGTTAATGGCAAAGAAGATTTTAATGGCTTGACAGAACTTTTGTTCCCTTTGGCATTGCTTTGTTTTGAATCACTGGTACTAAAGTAATGCAAGATGTCAAAGTGCTGTGATTGTCATATAGGGAGATGCAAGTAGGAGTGAGCACAAAGAGGAAAACATTTAGATTGATGCAAACGTTAAAAGAATAATTATTACAAAATGGCTATCAGAGAGAAGATCAATGTAAGAGTCTTTCAGTACATTACTATTAATGGATTTCTAAAGAATTGAGATCATTTTTCTAAATTCATGTTGCAGTTGCACATTCTAAGAGACTTGAAAGGCACAGACCTATTAGAAATTTAGTCTGTCTTGAGAAAAAAAAAAAAAAAAGCAAAAGCA
>WAAG01074531.1:17780-35342 GCA_013390105.1 Tichodroma muraria
CCTTGTCCTCTGAGTCCCTTCAGCTCCTGCCAGGCTTCCCATTAACAGAGAGTGCTTGGTTTTTCTGATTTTTTTTTCTGCTTTCCCACTGACATGTGGGAAATGGATGGGGCAGTACTAAGAATAGCGGAATTTCCAGATACAGCACGTTAGATTAGATGATGTTTGAACATCCTTCCAACCTGTATGAACCTACAGTTCAATTCTTGCAATACNCTCATGATCCTGCTTCCTTTCTCAACACTATGTCCAAAAAGAGTCACTAATGTTAAAGACACCTGGAAGAAAAGCCAACTAATCTCACTAGCTGGGAAGCTCTTGCCTCTTCCTTACCAACCTTAGTGCAAAATGTGTAAGAATGGAAGCAGCAAAAGAGCAAGGAACGAATATTGCAACCTGATGGTAGGGATTTTCTGGTGTATTTGATACTTGTGGAGATATCACCAACATACTTTAGGGCTGTATGTTTGCATTTTTGAAGAAACTGAATGAAGTCAAATGGTGGTATTTAAAAAAAAAACAAAAAACAAAAAACAAACAAACAAACAAAAAAACCACCAACAAAATTGCTCCCTTGGTATTCAAATATTCAAATACATACATGTGTTTTTCACAGGCTTACTCATTTTCAAGGGAGCCATTTGTGGGTCCTAAATAATGCATATCCACTGTTTTCTTTTAGTGCCTCCACCATCCTGGAACCAAAATACCATGAGAAGACTACATTTCCCATTATTTTAACCCCAGAAATATCTCCTGGGACTTATTAAAATGTCTGTGGAAATATATACTTTTCACATATATAAAAAATTAGGAGAGAAAGAAAAACTATTGCCTAAAACAAAATACAGAAAGCTGCTCCTTTGTTCTCTTTTAATACAAATACTGCAGAAGCTGTGTAAAATATGCATTTACTGGAGAAACTGAAAACACGAAAGAGTTTTAAGGAGCGAGTTAATTCATTTGTTAAGCTAAGGCAGCCTGGCCTGCAGTCAGAGCTGCTCTTCCAGAGGTTGCTAGAGAAGTTTATGCCTTTTCTCCCAAGTAAAGCACCTTAGCTAGGAAAAACAACTTACTTGTATGGTTCAAAACATGACTGAATCAGACTCCCACTGATTTTAGTGACCTTCCCAAAAGGTCTCTATTTCAGAGGGCAAAGCTGCCCACAACAGGTACCTTTAGCTTCATACAAAAGCCAGTGACTCTCATATGCTCCTCTCTGGTCACCAAGAGCCAGAGAAACCTGTGCAGTCACACCAGGAGGGGTGACTAACCCCACACTGGAAGGGATTCAGTTTCATCTCCCGACAAAGAACTCAGCTTACAACGACGCTTTTTACCAGTCTCAGCAAGCCCAACTGCAAGGACAGTGTTTTTTCACTGTCATTTAGTTCTGCTACAGCAACCTTTAAACCAGACTGACCTGGATGTGACAATTATACTTTTCTTGTTCTTCTCAGTATGTGTTGAATTTAGTTCATTTTTTCCTTTTTTCATTTCTGTAGTGTTTTCTTTTAACAACACCATTTCAGTGTTGATCAGCATGAAACAGTCTCCATGAAAGCACAATATGCTGATGTTCAATTTAAACTCAATGGTTCACCATTGTTTTCATGCAGTAAATTGCCAAACTCTATGAGAGAGAGAGGACTGATAAAGTGATCTCTCACTTCAAGGTCTCCTGGGAGTTTCTTAATGTAGGTACGGCTGCACACTTTACTTATGGCACATTCTGAATGTGGTATTTTAGAAAGTCACCATAATGATAATACCAGAGTATCTGATAATGCCAGTATTAAGCCAGGCCCCAACAAAAGTGGCTTTTGTAGTACTGAATTTATGACCAAAATACTGGCTTGCATAAAGGCTGTTACAACCATTTAATACTGACAAAGAGCAAGGAAATTTGGAATGTCAAATTTCTTTTTCTTCTTCTTCCTCTCTTTCTGTTCCTCCTTCTCTNTGATGATAAAAGGCACCCTGACCTAAAACACCACTGTGCACTTGTCCACTTGAAACATCAAAGCCTGACTAACAGACTGTGCAACCCTCTGCTCTGGTGAGATATGTGGTGTGGCAGAAATAATGATCAAGTGTCTGTTTCCTGTCTTCCTTTTGCCAGTGTGAATGAAGTTTAACTTCTCCTAAGACAAGGAAAAAATATAAAAGGCATGAAGGGAGCTTGGCTTACAAGTCCACTTGCTCTCAGTTAGTGGGATGCAAATTAGACACTGTATTTATTCTCAGTGTAACCCCTTGAGTAGAACCTCTTGGAAATCATGCAAAATCCCTTCACTGTACAGACACAGCTGTCTAAATTTAATATAAGTTGGAATTGGATCTCCTTTAAATCTATTTCACATTAGTGGAATGTAGTGTCTGTTCCCAGTATGTGCCAGCAGAAGAGCAGCATCAGGCAGGAGTTGTGTAAATTCCTGCTAAAATAGTATCAAAGTCACCAGGACAGACTGGCCTTGGCAATGGGACTAAAACTTCCTGATGTCAGTGAGATTACATCACTGTAACCTGAAGCATTATTTGACACTGTGAATTCAGACTGCAACATTTCTTTGGAGGTTTTAAAGAGGAATCTTAAATGTGTGTTTACATCTCACAGTATCCCTAATGTGGCTACAAGGATACAGTGGATGGTTGTGTTGGTTACCCGTTTCACTTCTGCTTTTTAAAGCAGGTATGAATGTCCTCACAGAAAAATGTACTCCTGGGTATAATTTGTATAGCAGTTCACACAGCTGCGAGGCCCGTGCTGGGACCCAGACTAATTGCTCAGAGCTTGTTTGCAAATTAGTTGTTTTCATACATCCTTCCACCAGAGTCACAACTTGCAAGTCATGACCTCAGACTGTCTTCAAAATAGAGGGCTAGAATTCAAACGGCAAGGACCTGTTCCTACTCTGAGGGAAACAGATGTATTTTGAAATATCTTAGGGTTTAAATACCAACCTGTTAGCATAACTAGTCTACACAGATGCATTTCTAACACAAACTTCAATCAAGTAAGTTCTTACAGGAAATAAAAGCTATTTTCCTTTTAATAATACAAACTAGAACAATTATTGAATATGTTTTTATTGTGATTGCATCCAAACTCAGACTACCGTAAGAGCCAGATCTTATGCTCATTAAATAGTAAAACACACACTTATCCCAACTGCCACTGAATGTCATGGTTATCTCCAAAGGGGAAGTTAAATAACACTTTTTAGACAGTACAGAACTTAGAACAAGGAAAATCTGATTTTGAATGGGATCTTTATGGCCTCTCTTTTAGTTACATTTCTAATTAAAATGCTTTGATCTATTAATGCCAAGGGACACTGCTAAATGTATTCAATGCAGAAGTTGCATACTTTTCCTGAGCTCCCCAAATCTCTTAGATCTGTGTGCACTTACGCTGTGTGCAGTTAAACTGCTCACTAAATGAAAAGATATCTAAGAATAACTCACTTCCATTAGATTTATAAATCACATTAATTAATTCTACATCTCCAGTGGTGTAGAGACCAAACTCTAATGCGAGATCTAATTAAAGAAAAGGGAAAAAAAAATTGCAATTGAAACACAGAAGTAACTGTTTAGCCTCAAATTAATGAGGCGCTATGCTAAGCAAGAATGTCCATAAATCCCTAATGAGGATTTTAAACACATTAAAACTTCCTAATACAAAGTGTTTGCCTTCCTTTTATCCAATAACAAATAAGCCAATAATTTTCTGCCTCTAAATGACACTATTAACTGTCATGGCATGTTTTATTTGACAAACCCTCCATTCAAATACAGTAAAACCAATTAATTTGCCTGCTGTGAAATGTGTTTCTTGATAGCTTTTATGTGATTTTTCTTCTCAAAGAAATGTAAATAGGAAGTCAATGTAGGTGCCTGATTTTGCTTAAAAATACGATGCAATAACTATAGATTTTCTAGTCAGTTTGCATTTCAAATGAATTGAAAGATAACCTCCATTTTCAGGTCATCAATCACATAATGGTCTCCTGATAAGTAAACAGTTACAGAGTAATAGTTTTATTACCAGTGAAACGGCCCCATATTTGAGCTGTGATAGTTGCAAAATTACCACTTTGATCCTTTATAAATAATGGTTTGCAGTGGGGCCACTTGGCCTCTGCCACCCCAGCACCCACCACAGGCAGCACCGACAGCCCTCTGAGTCCACACTACAATTAAACCCCACGTCTTGGAAGGGCGAAGATCGTGATGCATTACGGGGTTTTTTGGTCAGAAAAATCTATAGAACAAATAAAGGATAATTCTGTGGTTTCAATGGTCCCCTGGGCCCCACTTAGCAGATCTCAGCAGAGAAAAGCAAGACTGTGTTACAACTGCCCCACATGGAAGCAGTACCTGAATCTCAGAAACTCTTCTAAGGTGTTGCAACTGGGAGGATCAGCCTGCTAAGAAGTACCTGTTACATGTCAGAAATAGACTTTTGTCTGTGCCCACTGCATGAACTGAAGGCAAAGCAGAGGCTAATGCCCTGCTTTATGGGGCCTAACTGAATGCCAGTGAATCTTTACAACACATGGACAGTCTCATCAGCTCTTGCACTGCTTCATGATCAGGCGGAGACTGTGGTTTCTTTGCCTTAAGATGGAAACCCACCTGGAAAAAATCTCATGACACCCCACTCACACACAGGGAACAAGGAATTAAATAAAACAAAAGATTTACCAGTGCTGAACAGGACACAACCACTCATTTATTTAATCATCTGTAATGGATTGCCAAGCAGAAGCGGGTAGTTTATGCAGCGTGCCATGACGGCTGATCTTCAATTCGCACTGTCGTGTACGGGTGTTTCTCATTGAAACAAGCAAAGCAAATCGCGACTTCACTTGGGGAGCGGTGCCAAGGCTGCCTGACATGTGAGGAGGGCTGGGGGAAGTGGAGCTGGGATGGATCAAAGGCAGTAAAGGTGCTCTGGAGCTCTGTCAGCCACTATCCCCATAACAAGACACACAGCCTCAAGCCCACATTTGCTCCTTTTTTTTTTTTTGCTCCAACAGAAATTCCTGTTACTATTGCTACAAATTTTTGCATAGTGACCTTTCCACAGGGATGTCTGGAGAAGCAATTTATATTTATACATTATCATCATACAAAATTATATAAGTAGGTATTAAAATAAGAGAAAAATGCATTCTGCAGATATCTGTATTTTGCTCCTTAACCACAATCTTATTAAATAAGCTTAGGAATTGAATTGCAGCAGCTTCAAAAAGTAAATTGAAGAGACCTCTTGCCCTGCCTCATCAGTGAGAAAAACATGGTCTTTCTATACACTCTCAGCTAATAAAAATTCCCAAATTAAACTTTAAAAATATTTAAGTGAACTATCCTTGACACAGTCAAATATCAGGAAATCAATTTCAAGTTGATTGAAATCAAGCTTTTGTGCTTAAGGTACCACATACTGTAACCTTTATTTTGCTCACTTTGCAACCCAGTGCTACTGAAGGTTGAACTAAGCTCCAGCTTATTCACAAATACAGCTGCCTGCATCTAATTTTGATGATAAAATGTAAATAAAAATATTTATATTTCTGAAAACTATCTGATATGATATCCCACATCAACAACTTTTACATCTCCTTCTTAATCGAGACATTGCATTGGGCTAAGACCACCTGACATTATTTCACTTCTGACCTTTTCAACTGTCAAAGCAGACAGATTTTTATCCTACAAGATTCGAGCCAAAGCCTCAAAGGTGCAGTGCCAGAGCATTAATCCATTTCACTAGACAGTCATTGAAATTATAATTGAAAGTTCAACTTATTTTAGCATTTTATGCTGAAATACTTCTGGCAGCCCAGGGCAGAAAGTCGAAATCTGGTTTCCAATGGAGACCATTTCCAATGGTTTTTAAATGCTGGCAGTGAAATTCCTTATTGTCAAAGAGATTAGCAGATGCCAACTTCCATTAATTTACTTTCTGTGACTGCTGCTCACTTCAGGAAGCCTTTCTTTACCTAAGGATGCTGACCTGCTGATGAATCCCATCAGAAATGGACTAGGAAAGACACTGATTTGTTAGAAGACTGGGGATACTCCAAGAAAATCCCCTACAGCAGCCAGGGCAGACCCCATCCCTCCATTTATTCTGACCAATGGCATAAGCAGAAAAACAAATCTGCACAAAAGACACAACACAGATCTGTAAGAGGTCCAAATTCAAGCTAAATAACCTGACCTATGTGCACCACACTGTCATTGGTAACTCCAGAACCTGAAGGATCAGTAGACAGCTTTTCCTCTTCAGCAAAAGTTGTCATAAAGGCAAAAGGAATCTGAAATTTTGAATCTGAAAATAACATCACCATTTTAAGTAGTCAGTGGACTGTAAATCCTTTGTTTGGTATTCTGGAGCTGCCCAGAGGTCTTCGGCCAAGAACTTCCATATAAAGAGCAGTTTGTTATTCTTAGACTAATCTCAAAAGTTATCTAAACAAGCATTTAAGTTAACTTAGAAGACATGCTTCATTAAGCCTAAACATTTTTTTTCTTAATCTTTGAAGTTGGCAATGATTAGCAATTCTTTATTCTAATTCTGGCATCTTATCCAGAGGCTAAAATGCTTCCTATTTGGGAGGAGGAAGGGGGAAAATGAAACAGGAGTTCTAATACTTGTTATGCAATGATAGGCCATTTTATCAATGCTTTCTAGACTACTGTTGTATTTGCTCTATAAATTCTCCTGTCTTTATCTGCACAAGGTCCCTTAAATCCTTAGTGCCAGGAAACGAACCCGTTAATTCAAAGCACTGAGAAATAATTCTGCAGCAATGAGCAGCGGGAAGAAAGCAGCCCTGCGGACCACATTCACTGGGGGTGTGCTGGGTCTCCTTGAGGCACAGCGATCTCAAGGCTCAGCTCTCAAAGTCACACCATTAAGGCAATGAGAAAACAGACTGGGGCAATGCAAATCTCACAGAGGGCATCCGAGACAAATATCGGAATTTCAAGACACCTTTGGGACATTAGCAGTGACATTAGCAAACCCACTGTACCCTTGTAGAGGGTGACTTGTCACTTCCCGCTTCGGCACCTTTAATTAGTTTGCTGTTGCCAGCCTATCTGAGGTGTCTCCTGCTCTGCACGTGGGTATTTGTGCATGTAACCGAGTGGGTATTTCTCCCTTCCTTTCCTCCTCAGACCTCAGTGGCAAAGATCGCCTACGGATCTCTGCACCTCTGCTAGAGTTCTTTCACACACGCAGCGTGAGGCTTCTGCAGCACTTTGTGTCCAGGCCCTGAATGCAACACAAGCAGCAATTGCTCTCTGGATCCCTGTCCGGGCTCTTACCCAGTTTCCCGCACTAAATTCAATCCACAAACTCTGTCAATGACCCAATGCACAACTCCTGTGCCCACAACAGGATCAAGACACAGGTGCTTCAACAGTGAACTTTCAAAGAAAACCGTTATTTCAAACAGTTTAATTCCACAAAAATATCCTGACAGAATTTATTAAGTTAAAGATAAAATAATTTTGAAGCCACAGAGGAAATTTTCATTTTGCTAGATATGTACTGCAGCTGTGGGGAAGTTAATTAACACTGAATTTCTATGTTCAGGCATCTGTAGAAACACAAGAAGCAACAGATAACTTTCCATCACCTAGGTATAGCAGGAAACAGTGGCTTGGAGCTCCTCAGCAGGATGGTGTCATGTAGGAGTGACATACATACACAAAGCTGTATACAAGCTTTGGAGATTTCTGACTGCTGTAAATGTCACTCCTCAATAAATGGTTTGACCTTTTTTATCTATTATTTCCATTTTATAACTGAAATCAGGTCTGACACACTGAGCATTTCAGGGGAATAAATACAGCTTGGGGATGACTTTGCAGCCTCATGTCTCACATCCCACCCCTGAAATGCATGATCTCCCCAGAAGCACAATGCTGTCTTGGTACTTAAGCCCCAAGGAGCTCCAGCATCCGTTTGCTGGCTGACCTAACAAGCCAATGAGCCCATTATCAGCATGTCTCTGTAAGCCAACTGAGGTTTCTTTTAGTGGAACTGCATAAAGCACATAGCAGCTTGATCTTAGAGAAGTTATTCTTTAGGCATTTAATTGAGATATTCCATGGGCAGATTCACCTTCTGAGTGAACCCATTTCTGCACTGACTACAGAGAGAGGCCAGGGTCACCACTCTGCTTAATTGGGGAGTCTCAACTAAAGACTGAGAGTTAGGTGAATATGGCTCACAAACCCCACAACTGTGCAGCAGGCTCATGTGCCAGGCTGAACTCGCAGTGTAGAAATGGAAACAGATGGGGAATAAATTCCCCATCAGACAACGACTTGGAGATCTGAATGCAAGATTGAGAGCCAACCACTCATGTTAAGCCAGACAATGAGCAATTTGTTGCTTAATGATAATTTTGAATTGCAGGGAGGAAGGGGACTTGCTTTGATTTGGACTTAGTATTTTAAAAACCGTACAGAAAGATGAAATTTTGAAATTATTTGATGATTAAAAAAATTAAATAAAATGGAGGGGTTTCCTACTGATTTCAACCTGTTAATATCACTTTCATGATCACATATCACTTTCATGAAGGAAACAAAACAAAATAATGGCAGGAGTTCCATAAAGAAACAATGCAGAATTTGTTTTAGTAAATAATAAGGTTAATTAGGAAAATGCCTAAGTGTCTGCTCCTGATCGTCACAATTTCCTAGAATTTTTAAAACCCAATAAAATAAAACAATATTAAAAGAAGTGGCAGCACTGCTAAATTTGATCTTTCAATGTAGAAACTGTCCCACAAGTTGCAGAGCTGCAAGGCTCAATTCCAGGCTTTCTTCACCAATAATTTTGCCGGTGGGATAACACAAAATCCAGTCTCCCTTCCACATACAACTCAGTTTATTAAAATCACAGCATTGTTGCAGGGCTAAATGTGTGGGTGGTGTTTTGTCACAAATGCTTCTGTTTGTGTGCAACCAGTAAGCTCAACAAAATGAAATGGAAGAAACTCTCAGATATCAGATTGCCAGATTTTCCTCTTTGGCTTTTCCAGAGAACAGCCCTGCTTTAACTGGCTGAAGAGAAAAAGCTGTTGTATCTGAAATGGCCAGAAGAGAGAAAAAGCTGGCAGAATGATGTCTTCCTAGGTGAGGATAGTCCAAGACTTAATTCCAGGTGTCAGCTCAAGATAACACACAGTCATATGCACATGATCTCATCAGCCCTTCAGGAGAGAGGATTTTACTTGGATGTTTGGTAATATTATTTTAGAGACTTTCTTAATATGCTTGCAGAACACACAAACAAGGAAAAAACGCCATGTAAACCTCAATCTAGGTACCACTTAAAGGGATATGTAATCATTATAATCAGAGTAACTGCTGCATTATTAATTACGAGAGGAAAAACAAGGAAAGGACAATCAACCAGTAGGAATTCCATGTGTTGGCAAAGCACTCACTGTCTGTCATTGCTGTTCAATGCTTATCTGCACCCCCACGTTTATACATGTGCCTCACTTGGGCCAGCAGCATACCCAACACGTACCACCTCTGTGTGTTATTCAACAAAACGGGGTGACAAACACTCCTTCTGCCACCTCTGCCCTGCCATCATGAGCTGCTTGGAGGGCTCGTGCCCATCCACCCTTCAGCAGCCAGGCAGTTCAGGCAGCGTGATGGTTCCTGGGAGAGCACTGGGGAACGTTTTGCAAAAAGGCATGCCAGAGCTTTGTACCGACTCAGAGGGAATTCAGGGTCAGTTACTAGATCACTTCACATTTCTTGAGACACCGTAGGCATTTCCAGTGCTCCTGCCCTGAATGTCTCTCTGCAGGGACCCCAGGCAGGGGTTCCCCAGCAGCCTCAGGGCAAGCCTGACCTGGTTTCTGTTGCCTTCCCCCGCTCCATCAGGATTCACTGGTGCAGCAGCACAACCTGAGCTGCCTCACACGAACTGCCCTTTGGCTCCCACTGGAGCAACCTGCCAGCCCTAAAACGCAGGAGCCGGCCGCACCAGCAAAAGGGGTCATGCAGGTTTGGAAAGTTTTCTTTTAAGTAACACAAGCGAAAGAGTTAGGAGTCGATTCTCTGTTGTAACTTGACAGCTAGAAGGGAGGTAATAAAATTGTGCTGGCAGAAGCTCCCCTCTCAGAGATGGCCTGGCCAAGCTCACAGGAGCGCTGGCTGCTGGTCCCTGCTGAGCCACGTGCGGGGTCCCTGTCCCTAGCACCAACAAAGAGTGGCTCCCCTGCAAACTGCCACCCCTGCCCAGAGCCTGCTCAGGCCCCCAAACACAGCCAAAGCCACCCTCAGCCTGCCCGCAGCAGGGTCAGAAAAACTCAGAGCTTTCTTTTCAGCCATGAAAGCATAAACTCTGCAACGCCTGACAGCAGCTTGCGCTCCCAGCTAAGCCATCAGCCTTTCCAAGCCTTAGGGAGGGACAGAGATACTTGTGGGATTTTATATATAAAGTCATACGTTTGTGTAAATACTCAGATGACTTCCATATACGCCCACTAGCCACACAATACAGTAATAAATTATTTCAATAAATGACATTACTCTAAGAAAGCAAGAAGGATAAATATAATTGCACAAGGTTTAAACAGGATGTAAATCAGTGTGAAAAAAAATAGAAAAAAACCAAGTTAACATGAAGCTGTTTACTCCTAGAGACTCTCCACTGCTCTAACATTTCAGCAATAGCCTCCAGTCGTGAGCGTGCTGCAGGAAGTAACAGAGAGCGGTTCAGCAGATGAAACAAAGAGGACCTAATTACCATGCGAAGCACAACATCCTTCAGATGTGATGAGAAACGTGACTGCATGAAAAACTGGTCCTGGGGAAATTTCAAAATATGACCACCCAAGCATAAAGAAGAGAGTGGTGAAAACCAGAAAAATTGCAACATGAGGGTATAGTATTTCTGTACAAAGAATATTAGTTCAAAAAACATTTACATACAGATATTGTGCACACAGCCATACGCACACAGAGCAATACAAGGAACTGTGTAATCGTGGATGAAAGCTATAAGCATATAAAAGCTTTCTAACTACATGCTACATATTAATCAAAAAATCACATAAATTCTTTCTATGTTGATCCACGGAGATTCTTGACAGAAAAGCAAACAAACAGCCAAATGCATGAAAAATAACCAAGCAGCCTGACAATCCAGCACTATCCTTTCATTCTCACCATACTTGATCATTTAATATTCATTTTTCCCTACAATTCTACAGCGTGAATGTAAATAATTTATGAATACTGGCCATAAATTATTTTGGGGGGTTATTGTGTATGTGGTTTTGGTTTTGTTTTCTTAAAGAAGAGGAACATGGATGATAAGAACTGACATCTTGGCACAAGGTAAAGCCTTAATTCTCAGTCACAGGTAGAGTTTTGTCATTTGCACAAAAGTTCAAGGAGGTATTTAAAGCCACAACAGAGAAAAGGCTGGCTTGTGCTGCAGCTGATCCCAGCACAGGGGCCACGCTGTGGGCTCTGCAGGTCACCTCTGCCAGCTACACAGAGCTCACATGGGTTGGGCACCAGAGCAGCTGGAGAGACCAAGACCCCCAACACCAGCTTGATGCGAGGCTGTGCTGGGGACTCCAAGTGCAAAAATACCAGGCACCAGTTCTGATTGTGATGCAGGAAAGCATGCCCTTTTGGACAGGAAATTGCTAAAAATATTAGTATCTCCTGAATGTCCTTTTGCTAGAGAGCCAGAGCAAGTCAGACATTAACCTGCTTATTTAGTACCCCAGCCCAGGGGTGTGGGGGCATGTACAAAGCTGATGGTGCATCTTGAAAGGCTGTTCAAAGTGTGCAAAAGCTGAGAAACAGAGTTTGCAAATTCCTTGGCACGATCAATAGTGCTCTCCCGCTCCAGATTCCCTTTATCGATGACAGATTCTCTTGTTGCAGTGATTAGAGATTCTACATCTTTTAATCACAAAGAACATGACAACTACACCCTATCTATAGCTTTGTGATTTACAGCAATTGATGCACTATCATAATTGCATTAGTGCAGTGATAGCTTTTGGGTGTTACCCAAGCAGCTGAATTTAAATATGGTTGTGTTTGTGACAAACTGACAAGGAAAATCTGATGTTTGAAGCCAGCACTGATTTTAACCCGTTCAGCTTCCCTTGACTCCCTCCACCTGTTAGTGGCAGGGATGAACCATTCTTTTCCTGCCTCACTAATTCTAACCATAAAAAAAGGGAAAGCTGACACATGGACTAAACATAGAAGGTTGTCTTGTGTATGTGTTAACAGATTAGTTTCAGGAGCAACATTCCACTCTTCTAATAAAGTATCGACTCCTTTTGCTATGAGTGAGCAGATTTCAGCTTAGCTGTGCACAGGCCTTATTTTGCACCTTTTTAGGCAACTCCTCAGTTTATACCATGAAGTCATCTGAACACTGATGCTTCTTTTTAATTTCAGGGGATTTGTTTGTTTATTTTCAGCTTGATTCCTGACAGAAGAGACACCCACAGATTGTAGTCATGGGAGTCTGAAATAATGCATGTGTTTGTGCTCTCATACAAAAAGGGTGTTCAACTCACCCCTGCTGACCAGCATCAAGGTCAAAAGATATGGAAACTTCGGAGTTTGAAAAGAAGGCAGTGGGGGAGAGGAGAAGGACCCTACTGCTGTCCCATTTCAGGAAAAGCTAATAAAGCTCACCCTTTGTAAGATATCAGAGAATCCACATGAGAGAGAGACATTACAAGCCAGGCTTCATTAGCTCCTCTGCTCACAGAGCGACTTCTTTTTACGGGAGAACAGAAGATTTCAGTCTCCTGAGCTGAAAGAAAGCACAGGCTGGCAGGGAAGAATGAGAGTAGATGAAAAGCCGGTTCTTCTTATCTCTTTCTAAATATTTTCATACAAAGTATTGGCTTGCATCCCCCCCGCAGTGTCCCACCTAACAGCACTCAAAACAATGAGCAAGTCCCAGAAGCTGGTTCCTGCTACTTGCAGGCAATCGGAGCCAATTCAGGGCGATGTGCAGCTTTCCCCAAGGAGTGCCCAGTGCCCGAATGGCCGTGCCATGTGTCATGGGCTTCTCGGGAGACCTCAGCTTGCTGCTCTGCCAGATGCTTCCCGTGCAGTCCAGGAGACTGCACTCCCTGTCTGACCCTCAGCTCTCCCCAAAGGCCAGAACAATGGCACAGAGCCTCTGGGAACGCCACATCACATCTGACAGGGGGAAGGCACTTCAGGATTTCCTATACCAGCACCTTGGTTGTGGGCACACAGCCAGCCATGGAGCATTTCCTCGTGAGAGCTTTGGCTTTACAACAAGAAACCCAAAAGCTGTAAGTCTGAGACTGAGGACACTCTTGGTGGCCTAGATGGCTGTAGCAGAAGAGTCCCAGCACAGCCCTGCAATCACCTCCCAGTGTCTCTGTTTATGCAGTTAAGTGCTGGCAAGCACAGCCCTGGCACCAGCTCCAGCATGCTCGGCTCTTGTCAGAGCAGTGGGCAGGGCTGGCATCACTTCTCTGCTCACTTTGCACACAAAGAACAAGGCCCAGAGTGACCAACCCGGTCACCACACTCACAGCAGGGCAGAGGGGGAGGACACAAGGAGACTTAATTTTCCTAATGAAGCCTCAGAACTAACCCACAACATTTTGTTAAACTGTAAATTTAGATCCAACATCCTGGTAATGAATATTTTTAATGACTGGATGTGATCAGGACATCCAGACTTCAGACAGAAGTATATGAATATATATATTCATGGTCACATATATATGACCAGAGATACCTGGTCTCTCCCTTCCTCGCCAGAGATCCTCAGCCAGTCTGTCCTGACACTATGCTCTCCTCAGCTGCTGCCTTCTAGGAAGGTCTACTGAGCATCAGCCTCATGAGTCTGGCTGTAAACTTGGCTTTGCTGCTGGAGCTGATCATTTTCTCCTGATGACAGAGCACAGGAATGGGACTGAACTGTGTGTTTAGTTTGGGAATGTTTACATAGCTGGAAGGAGGATGCTCCGCTCCAGTGTGTGTGAGCGTTTATTGTTCTAGATTGAAAGCCAGTACATAAACACACACCTTTTAAAAAATCCACTCTTTTTATTAAAGCTCCGAAAACACGCCCAGGCTATTAAGTCTCATCTCTGGGATAAAATCTGTTATGGCTGCATGCATGGCAAGACCACGTCAATGCTGGAAAAGACTAATTTTGTGTGCAGCTGTACCAGCCTTGTGCCTGCTCTCTCTGCACTGCCTGAGCTCCATCTTGTTGCTCCCCAGGTTCCCACTCAGAGGCACAGAGCTGTAACTGTGTTGTGACCCAGCTGCACTGGTGGACTTGCCCAGCCCACTGTCTTGAGGCTCTCCTGGTAAGTATCTACTGAGCCACTAAGCAGAATTTTAAGAAACTTGTTTTAGACAGCTGTTGGATATTCTGCTGGATATCCAGTTTGGATATTTTGCTTCTGGATACAACTCCCTAGAATAAACAACTGTTGTAATCACAGTAAAATAAATACTTTCTTGCAGTTGAATAATGTTGGTTCTAATTACAGTATCATTGATGTATTTTCCTATTAGAGAAAGATTTCCACTTATTCTTTTCTATATTTATTTACCCAAAACATAATACTCATGATGTTTGCAATTGGGCTGCTGCTGCTGCTGCTCTTTTTTTTCTGCCAGTTTTACAGCTGGTTGTTAGGCAAAGTTGATATCACATCCTTCCCAAAATCAAACAGGTGAAAGCTTAGCCCAGACAACAGTCTCAAAAAGGGCTTTTCCTACGCCTTCTGGGGATTAAATCCCCTGCAACTGCTCTAACATCTGAATGGGAGTCTTTTCCAAGGAATTAAAATGCCTTCTGGATCAGACCTAACAGGCATTTAACTTTGTTCTTAATGCTCAATTGGCTGTGTTAGGAAACTCAGGTTGATATTTTGGTATAACTGGCTCCTTTTTGCCAAGAAGACACCCTATGGATTAGCACTTAGTAGGAAGAGAAAATTGCTACTAATATTGTTCCTTCAAGTTATTTTTCTCATTGGTGCTGCAGGGGAAAACTGCAACCACTTAAATACGGGACAGGCAAGGAGTTGAATGAGCCACAGCTTTATTTCTGAGTGTAGACTGTGGCTTACCTGCAAAACCCCAATAACGTGTGACTCAGCTACAATAATACCATGTATGCTGGTAGAGGTAAAATATCCCTGTTGCTCCTTCCTAGTGGTAATTGATTTGATCTCAGCAGTGTACAAAGCTAGCATCTAAGCTCCTACTGACTGCTCCTCACCCAGTTCCCATGTGTTTGGTGGTCTGGATGCTCTCCAAGGATGTGGGGCACCTGAGATTATGACCTGCGACCTTCACAAATGTAGTTTTATAAATGTAAAGGCTCTGTCAGGAGTGGGTTATACAGAAAAACAGAGCAAGTGTTTCTACTTATTCAGGCAGTCTGTTGTAAAACTAAGCTCAACAAGAACAGGATGATGACAATAAAACTGGAAAGTGCAGTTTAACAACAGAACTTCATCAATGATGACAACACCATACCATAACCTCAGCAAACACCTGCAGAGACAGATCAGGGAACCACTGTGCTACATGGACCATCCACAGGCTCAAAACTTGTATAAACAAGACTCAAGATCTCTGGATAAGAAAAAAGAGTTGGAAGGAGATAATTTATTGATCTCCATGGCTTTGAGAGCACACTCTCTATATGCTGGACTGACACACATGCATTCAGAGAAAGCCTTAATGCCTTTCTCTCCCGATCCACCTTTTCTTGGAACCACTGCTACCAACAGCACCAAGATGTGAAGGGGCTTCCTGATGCACTGGAAGTAAAACACCTCCAGGGACTGTAGAAGTTTGCCTTGGGCTTGGACTTAATTCTTAGCAGATGAATTGGGATGCAGGGTGAGAATGGAGGCACAGGAATGCCACAATTGCTGCTCCATAGAGCAGAGACAGCAACATATCCAGGGACCAGAGAGCAGTGAGAGTTTTCTAGAGGTTGAGCAGGAAACTGGGAACTGAATCCAGGGTCTGAGACCTCCACCGGCAAAATTGTCAGTGACTTCAAACACCATTGACTCGTAACAGCTGCGACAATTTACAGGAGCTGAGGACCTGCCCCCAGGAATGCTGCCTGTGCCCTCTGCTCTTACTGCTAGAGATTGATGACTCTTACAGGTCAGATTTTTTGTTTTGTTTTGTCAGGCTTAGATTGCTTCTTTGTACACTGCTGAGATCAAATCAATTACTTTCCACTCCAACCATCTGACCAAAGTAATTCTAATGGAGCAGAAAGCAGAAACTCGGATAAAAGAAGGGACAACATATTTTTCACTGTTATCTTTGTGCTGAGCATGATAAAGAAGGAATGAAGGCTGAAATAAAGATCATTCTTAATAATTCCCCCTCACGTAAGAGTAATGATCTTAATCCCCACCCTTTGTCTTTGTTGTGGAGATTGGGGACATGAGTTTAGATGGAAGATGAACCCTGTAAATCTTCAAACAAAGAGCACTTAGAACAGAAATCCTGTTTCCCTGATAATAATATCCAGGAAAACTATTATTTTGGATCATGATTGCATTTTTCAGCTACCTTAATACCATTTTTACTGTTCAGCTGCATGAAAAATTACCTAACCTGTTGGAATGGATTTCTTGACCCACACATAGCTGCATTAAAGGGTGTAATTTAATGCAATCTAACTAAATTAGCACCAATTAGACAGGCTAAATTAAAGGGCATGTCACTAATAAATTTTATGCTAAACATATTACTGATAATAAGCTCACTAAAAATTGCATAATGAAATAAAACATTCTTTTTAACACTGCTCAGTCTAAATATGAATATATAAAAAGTCATGAAATAATGAAATATAGTATGCTAATTCCCAGTTGCCTTTCAGGATAACATCATAGCAATATTAAAATGCATCAATTACAGTGGTGTTTAAAAACAATAGGTCAATTCCTAGAGGGAAGCAGAAAGCCAGGCCAAATTCCATGCAATACATAGGATCCTGATCCTGCAAACATTTACACATATATGCCCAGCTCCTTTGAACTCAGCAGGTCTGCTCCTTTACGTNTTTTGCTGTGCCCAGCTCCTTTTAACTCAGCAGGTCTGCTCCTGTACATGAAGTTGTTGGCTTGCTGCTGTGCCTGCTCAGAGAGATGAACCGAAGCAAGAAGCAGGGTGTGATGGAGGGCTGAAGAAAGTGCCTGGATATGCATTTGGATGCTTTTTATGGGAGATATTTTCCAAGTTCTACTTTACAAAACACCACGTACCAAAGTTTTATGGTACACCCTTCCTAGGTCCTGCATAAGTGAAGGCGTCCCACAGTACAAAAACTAATACGAAGGAGGTTATTGAAAACTTGCAGCCACCAGTTCTTTGATCAGTGAGAGGAAGGTGGATTTCCCACAGGTCTGAGTGTGCATCTGTCCGTCCCCTCATTTGTGACTGGGTTCTCTAACTAATTATGAGAGCTGGGCTCATACCATGTCCCAT
>WAAG01074536.1:10892-38721 GCA_013390105.1 Tichodroma muraria
TTTTTCTCCCTCTCCCCTCCCCTCCCCTCCCCTTTCTTTCGGCCTACTCTTGTTCTCTTCGGTGCAGTTCTTCCTCGAGGCGTTCCCGTGTTGCCCAGTGGAAGGGCACGCCGGGTGCTGTAGGCCCGTGGCAGGGTCCCTGCGGTGGTCCCAGGTGATGCCTGAGGTTAAAGCAGAGCGGGCCATTCCGGGCAAGGGTTTGTGAAGCGCTCTGGGAACACGCGAGCGAGGCTGTGCCCACGGATCCTTTTAAACGCAGCAGTGTGACCCCAAAACACCTTAGAGAACTTAACGTGATTTTTTCCCTTGCTATTCTTAGGATGTGATTTTGAGCTGTGTAATAAAAATAATTAGAAGAGGATTGTGTCGCTTCTGGCATAATACGTGCTCTTTATTATTCTGTTTCTTGTGCAGTGCATGATTTTTGCCCTTTTAGTTTTTTCCTCTTAGCTTACTCATTTAATTTTTTTTTTTGTTTTTGGTAGTCTTGGACCAGTTTCAAGTTGGGAAAACACTGATGTTTTTCAGCTTGTCATAAGAAAGTGGTTGAGGGATAGGCTTTATTTACAGTTTGAGAATGCAAAGCGTGTCTGACAACAACTGAATTCACTCTAGGGGCTGTTCTGGGGGGGGTGGGGGTTAATTGCAAGACTAAGGGGACAGTAGATTTATCACATAAATCTATCACGTAGATACATCACTCTGGGCTAAAGAACCACTCTTCCACTAACAACTGGAGCAAATAAATACCTGCTGAGTTTTTTGGTGGTTTCTTTTAGTTTTGTTTTTTTTTTTCCCTTAAATTTATTTTACTTTATAATAGTCTTATGCTTGATTTGTTACAGCTTCCAATGATAAGATTTAATTTGGTACAAATGGATGCATTGGTGGATGCATACCTGCTCCAGTCAACCCTTTTAACCAGTACAAGCTTCTGAAAATTTCCCAAAATGCAGGATATGCCTGACACAGAGAAATGTTTGAGGACATTTAAGCTGAACCATCCTCTAGACAACAATTTTTCACCTACCCAGACCAGTGTGTTCATGCAAGGCTGTGAAGCTTTAGTGGTTCATACTGGCTGTATGTAGAACCATTATTTTGAAATTCAGCTCTTGCTAATGATATTGCTACTAAATTATTTTATGATTGTGCATTAAACCCCCCATCTTTGTAGAATGGTAGTTTAAGGACTGGCCTTATTAAGATTTATTTAAGTGGTTGACTTTTTCATTTTCTTTTTAACTGTTAACTGTACTGAAATATGGTAGTTCTAATTAAGTGGGATGGATCATTCCAGGCCCAGTACTATTGATCTATAATTTATTTCTTTCCCAGCACGTTTGTGACATCTAAGCCTGAGCAGATCATGATTTACCCAACTCAGTTCACTGTACTGTTGGTGACTGTAGTCACTGGTGATGCAGTAATTAAAAGACACCATAATAATATTCTGGAGCAAAGGTAATTTGTAGAAACTATGGGGGCCATCACTCAATATATGGGTGGGAATAAACAGCATTCAGGTAGAGGGGGTAGAAAACTGGGAAGGCCATTTTAACAGCACAAGTTTTATAATCATTTAGGAGGAAAAGAGCTGCAGAAATATTATATTTTCCATAACCAGAAAGGTTATAAAATTATTATCATAGGATGTGCTGAATTGGAAGGGACCCATCAGCATCATCGAGCCCAACTCCTGGCCCTGCACAGACACCCGGAGAGGCCACTGTGTCCCTGAGGGTGTTGTCCAAACACTTCTTGAGCTCAGCCAGGCATGGAGCTGTGCCCACTGCCCTGAGGAGCCTGTTCCAGTACCCAGCCACACTTTGGGTTGTCCACCTTTTCCTGCTCTCCGATCTAAACCCCCCCCCGACACAGCTCCCAGCCATTTCCTCAAGTCCTGTCACTGGTGATGAGAGCGAAAACATCTGGTCCTGCCCTTCTGCTTCTCCTTGTGAGAGCACGAGATCGCAAGAAAGCTCTGATCCCAACTGAACAAGTGCTAGTGGAGCTAAAGGAGAAATTTTGTGGTTCACCATGAAAGTGAGAATTTGGGCTAATATTTATAGAAGGGTTTGTTAACAGGTGTGGGGTTTGGATGGTTTTTGTTGTTTTTTTGGTGGAGTTTTTTTAAGGATTCTGAGTTTTGGCAATGATGCAAGCTTTGAATTTACTAACCCAGCTCAGCTGTTTGGCAGATACGGCCTCATCCCAAACAATATATTATTCTGACTGGGGGGTGGGGGCTGTTCTCAGAGATGTTTGGCAAAACTTACTTGCTACTTGGGGAACTTTTTGACAAAATGAGGTACTGTGATGGAACGGTAGTTCCGTCAAGTTCCATCAACAGAACAAGGAGAAATGGGTATAAATTGAAAGAGGAGAAATTTAGATTAGATACCAGGAAGAATTCTTGGTAAGTGAATTACTTACCAAGTAATTCACTTACCAAGTGAGAGTGGTGAGACACTGAAACAGGTTGTCCAGGGAGGCTGTGGATGCCTCAAGCTGTGAAACGTCCAAGGTCAGGTTGGAAGGAGCTTGGAGCAACCTGGTCTAGTGGGAGGTAGCCCTGACCATGGCAAGAGAGGATGGGACAAGGTGACCCTTAAGGTCCCTTCCAATTCTTTAACATTCATTCTATGAGTATTCGGGAAGGAAAGGTTGTAAATCTTTTAAATACTTAAATCTGAATTCAAATTCCAGTGTGGTTAGAACACAAATAAAACATTAAAATATTACAGCACAAAGCTGCTATGTTCTGCTATCAGAGTTCAAAAAAAGAATAATTTTCATTTTAAACTGACTAAACATATTTTGTTCTGTAGGTGTTTCTTTGAGAACTGTTGTTCAACTTGTATTACTGAGCATCAATACTGAGCATTTTCCAGACAAACATGAAAGTAAAAATGCTAGCATGGCATTGTGTAAACCATCCAAGCAGACCTCTGTGATTGTTTTTTGTGCATTCATACAAGCATTAGCCTTATGTAAATTTATGCTGCTTAATGTTCCTCTCCTCTTAAAGTTAAAAGTTTATTTGCATCAATACAAAAGCTATAAGATGTCAGGGCTGCGGCATTATGAGATGAAAAGTATTGTAATGCTTTTGGGTATGTGCAGTGCCTTTCTCCATGTAGAATTCATTCTTGTGTTTGTTTTCCTTAGAGATAAACTGTAGAACTTGGATGGCTTTTTGCTAAAATGTTGGCGACCCCAGGCAATTTGATCTCACCACAAAGTTATCTTTCTTTGAGTTCTTTGCCATCTTGCATCATTTTTATGCTATGAAAACTCAGTGCTCCTAAACTTGACGCTTCAGGGTTTACATTTACTTCTTGGATTTGAATTGTTGATCTTTTTTTTTCTCTCTGAATAAGCTTGTTCAGAAATAAAAAACCAAGAAAAACAAACCACCAAACTTCACCCGTGGAGTGTGGTTAGTACAGCACTCATTGTTCATCAACTGTTTAGATAAGTGCACCCTACTCTGAGAGCAGCTCCAAATATCTGCAGTGGTTCCTTTGCAGAATTAATGTCCATTACAATGATTTTGGTCTCATGGTGTGGCACTGGGGAAGCTGTCATATAAATTTGAAGATAGATTTGTGTATGCAATACAGTTTGTTTAAGGTTAAAATTATGGAGACCCTTTAATAGTTAGACTTTCTTTGAATGTTCTTTGAAGTTGGTCTGTCACTTTGAAAAGTCACAGGGTGTGATCTAAAGGAATGTATGTGAAATGTGAGGAATGAAAATGGACAGTAAAAATGAGGAAAAAAAATCTAGGAATGTTTGATTGGTCAAACATTTCTCTCCCGCCACTCAAATTAATTGAAATTATGACACTTCAGTGCTACAGTCTAATCTAAATTCAGGTCTTTTTCAGTCAAGGAAGAACTAAGTTCAAGTATCATGGGGGAAGAAGAGATCTGCTGGCAGCTTTTTACTACTCTTTGTGTTAATGCAGGAGTAATCAGCAGGTGTTCACAGCCTCAGCAGCCATCTTATTCCAGATCTCTTACAGCCTTGCTCAATAAGGACAAGATAAATTTCCTAGAGCAGAATGGCATGGGATATTTGTGTATAAAATACTCACATAAGAGATAAATACAAAGAAGACATATTTCTCCATTCTGCAGGAAAAAAAAATCAAAGCAGGTGAAGCATTCTATTGAGCAGAAAGAATGGGATTTTCTGAGTCAGTTGTAGAGAGGAAAAAAAAAAAAATTGAAGGAAATTAAAAGACCAAGCCTAAAATCTAAGATTACATCAAAGATTTGCATGAGATAGACAAAAAGAGTCATATATATGTGAAATTGATAAGGTCTGCTCACACAAATCAGAAATGGCACCAAAAGGTGTCTGACCAAGCAGAAGCCAAAGGCTAGATGAGAACTGCCTGGGGCAGCATCAAAGGCTGCTCAGCAAGGCAGCAGCTAAAGCCTAAATGAAGTTGCCCGGAGCATCATCCAAATGTCAGTTTGAGGGAGAATATTTTCTCCCTTCCTCTTGTTTTCTCTCTTCACATTTCATGAAAAATCCCTGACATTTCTTGAAGGGCATGTATTTGATTCCCCATCTGGCTTCCACTATTATATATTATTTGCTTTTTATGACACCTGAAGACGGAAACAAAACTTTTCGACTTCGTGGCAATCTTTGACTAAAAACTGAAAGGCCGAACAAGGGAGAATTCCAGCTTCTTTTGCTTTGCTTATGCATTTCTTGCAATTAATGCATTTGAAGAACTCCATCTTGTGTCCGGTGCCCAGCTGACAATGTTTGTGGGGATGGAAACAAGAAATTCTCCCCAGAGCTGTGCATAGGAAGGGATTAAGAGTTACTGCCACTTCCCAGTCTGCTGAATGCCACTGCCCTGCCTTTGGCTGGTGAAACCCCAGGTGTTCTTTAAAGCTTTAACTGTACGTGCTGTAACAACTCACTCTTCTGAGATTGATAGCAAATCTCTTACAGTTGCACAGTTAAGCACAAAGCTTATGGAAATAGAGTATTTATAACGTTTCAGAGGACCATAAATTATTGGTTTGTCAGAATAACCATCTTCCTAGGGCTACACAGCAGAAGCTGGGAGGGGAATAGGAGCACCTGAGCTGAGCTTGCTGCTTGATGCAGGGCCAAAACATCTCATCTGCTACTGTGTGTGTAGATACGCTACTATGAAATCTCAGCGAAGTGGCAAAATAAGGAGGTGACATTGGAAAAGTGACAAAGGAAATCACACTGCCTCAATTTTATGGCGTATAGCACAGATCTTGATCATCGTTATGCTCTCCTGTAAGCTTTTCCCTGATGCAAAGTTGCTGAACTTTGGCTTCAAACAGCTTAAAACCAGCATAAAGCGGATAACGGCAAAGGAAGAGGTTTTTTGTAATGCTCGGAGCTGTTGGCCGTACAGAGCCACGCCATTAAGAGCTAATGCAATGAAAGCGTCCCCCCGTCGTTACTTCCTCCCTTTCCTCCCCCCTGCAGTGGCTGCGCAGGGGCTTTGCCCGTGGCCTTTGCCCGCGGTCTGGGTGCTGAGGCCGGGCTGCAGGGCCGATGGCCCGGTGGCAGCGAGCGGCGAGCGCTCCGTGCCACCCGAGCCTGCCTGGGCGGGCTGCCGCCGTCATCCTCACCCACGTCATCTTAGGGCTGTTTTTAAACACCTGCTTCCACGGTAGCTTGTGGAAACTTGCCTGTAATGCAAAAGATTTTTTTTTATTTTTTTTTTAATGTGATGCCCTTAGTTTTTGTCCTATATGTATATAAAGAATAAATAAAAGCCTTTTCCTCTCTTTCTGTGCTTAGTTATGGGAATAATTATGCTACTGAGGTTGTTCCTAATGGCTCCCAGTGGAGTTACTCCAAGTTTTTAATTGGTTATATTTCATATTTTCATACTTTTAGTGACCCTTGGTGCAAGAAGTAGACATATACTAATGAAATCTGCTGAGGCAAACTTACAAAGCATTCTTTACTGAGAACATAAAAATCAGAATATAATATGGAAAGAATTAGAAAACTTTTTTAACGTTAGGATGGAACTTAGCATTAAGAAATGCAAGAACATTTAAGAATTCACATGAAAGTTTTCTACCACAAACTACAGATTTTTCACCAGAAGTGATAGGAAAAGAGAGAAGATCTAGATATGTGGTGGGTGATCAAAGTATAATGGTGCACTGCGTGTGTTAAATAGGTAGTGAGATACTGGGATTTTCAATATGAGATTTTTAGCAGGCACAGGAAAGAGTAATTTTATTGTACAAAGCCTCCGCCTACATTAGTAGAAAGTTCTTCCTGAGTGTGTGTGAGTGAGAATGTGTGAATGTTTTTCTCAGTTTGCCAAACTTACTTTTCCAAACAATTTGTCTCTGTGGGTCAATCTCAGGGATGTCAGATGATAATCTTGGTTGTTGTAAATTGCTGTGGAATGCTTGTTCAGTTAAATAAACAACTAATCCGAACTGAGCAGTGCAATCGAGAGCAAATATGCTGATTTCAGCTCTTGAAACACATATCCCTGTATATTTAGCAAAGGAAGTCGATGTGAATAAAAATGCAGATTATGCTTCAAAGCTCTTTCAGAGGAAATGGCTAATTGCAGAGGGTTTTTACTTTTCTTGAGCCAGGTACATAGATTAGTTTAATGAGTTGATGTGGGATTCTCTGAGAAGAAAGGTGCAAAAATGGTGGTTTTTGCAATGCTTATGTAAATGCGTTTATATAGTTTTGTTCCCTGTTAAAGGAACCTTCATTGCTGTCAGTGGTAACTCTGTGTGTCTTATTAAGCTATAAATTGTTATCATTAAACAATAATTGTATTAGCTAGAATAAGGAGGCATTGGTACTGCATTTCAATTCATATTAATCCATTTTTTTTGTCTGCTGCTACAGGCTCTTCATTTTTCTTTCCTTTTTCACTTTAGTTATTGCAGTTATGCTGAAGAGCGGCAAAGTGTGTCATGGCATTGTGGTGAAAATGCATTGTGTGAAGAGAAGGAGTTTGAAATTTTCACTTGTTTACTGAAGTCTGAAAAGACAGAAGAAAATACATTACAACGGGGTCTAGTTTCCACGGTGTCCTTCTCAAATTCTGTGTCACGTTTAAAAGAAATATGTTGCTGCCTGTCCTTAAAATTAAGACATAAAGAGGTGCCAGAGGACCAGGTGAACGTTGGCAGACAGTTTACAGCCCAGAATGGAAGCAATGTAGGCTCGGAGCTCTCAGTTCCACTAATCCCAAACAGATTGGTTTCTTTGCCATCATTAGCTTAAGTGGGGCACATACAACATCTTTACAAAAATAACACAGCCTTCTTTACTATCCATGAATGTAGTGTAGCAGGGCAAGCAATAAGTTATTTATTATCTAAATTTAAAATACACAATATGTCAGAGCTCAGAAGTTGTCTTGTCTCCGCTCACTTAATCTGTTGCCAGACACAGCAAAGATGTCTGGTACAGGAAAAAACTTGGGCTTCTAAAATTTTGTATTTTCAGAATGTCACTTTAGGGACACTGTAAAGGAGAGAAGCTTTTAAAAACATGAACAGGCTGATTCTGTTTGGTTCTTTAACACAACAACACAAGCTTCACTGAAATATCTTCCTCAGGTTTGTCTGTGCAGGAAAATTGACCTCAGTGCCACTCTGGAATGCATCCCCAAGATAAGGTACAGCTCCCAGTGGTCCCTTAGAGTGGATTTGTCAGCCACACTGGGGACAGTTCTGACAGTGTTTTGCTATAGGTTGACTTCTGTCCACAAGGTCAGGTTTATGAGATAAGAACTCTGTGGTAAAAGAGGAAATCAGTTCAGTTCACAGTGCAGACTCATTTGATAATAAAAGCCACTTTAGCCTGAAGTAATGAATAAATTAGTTATTTAAAAAACAAGGCTGCTGGCACAAAGTCAGCATTGGTTCATAAAGCAATGAAGGCCCATGAGTGACATTTTCTAAGGAAGGGACTTGCCTGTTATGAGATAAACAGTTAAAACAGGCAGACAATGAGTCTGAGCAGAACAGAAGATATGCTGAGAAACTGGAATAAAACCATGGATGCTGTAGAATATACTGACCAGGTTTCTTAGGAAAATACAAAAACTGCCTATGGCACCAAAATGACTGAAAGGAAGATAAAGCGATATATTCTGATTACGCTGTTAAAATGAGTAAAATCACCCTGGTTCCATACCAGCCTTCTTCTTGAAGAAACAAACCCCCATTACTTCATTTTTAAAAGTCTAGTAAAGCAGGAAATAATAGGTGAGAACTTCCAAATTTTAGAATTCCAGGGATGTGATCTGAAGCAGATCTTGGGTAAATGGAAGTGATGAGAACGTGTTTGTGCTAAGAAGATATCCCAGGATTAAAAGTGGCTGCGTTTCTAGGGTTGATTCTGTTCTTCAAAGTGATAGATGATTATTGAGAAAAGTTTTCGTGTGGTTTGTGGACTCTTTTCTTGGGTGTCTGACACAAGGCATTTTTTATTTGTTACGCTAACTTTTATTTATTTGTAGAAACAGATGAACTGTCTCTATACTGAATTTATTCTCTGGCAGGAACTTCAGCATAGTGTAGTAGTTACACTATCGGGTCCAAATTTACTTTCCCAAACAGAGAATGACTAGACAAAAATAACGTTAGAGTTCAAAGCTCTTTTTGTACTTCATATAAAACATAGGGAATACTGGATCACTGATTCACGTTTTCAAGGCAGTTCTGGGCTGGCTTTTTTTCAATACACAGCTTCATAGCAGAGCAGGTTATAAATAATTTTATGGATGTTTACAGGTTCTCCCCTGTGCTCCATGTAATAAATATGCAGAACTGAGAAGCAGAGATGTTTTTTAAGGTATTTTACATGTGCTTTTTTCATATTTGTTAAATTAAAGGGCAGGAAATTAAAAAAGGTGAATTTACTTGCAATTCTGTAGGTGATCAATTTATATGGTGGATTTAGGATCCTGTACTTCTATGAATATATTAATTTATTAACTCTGAGGGGAGGGACAGCTGAATTGGGATTAACTGAAGTTTAATATTTTGGAAAGCAGGCTGTGGTTTCTGTTTTCACGTTCAACTTTGTGTAACCTTGGAGATCGTTCTTTCTCTTTTATGTTTACTTCTCTTTTTTTCCTTCTTCCTTATTTTTTTAAAATTTTAAGTGGGATTTTTGTTTTGTGTGTTGAAATAAAAACAGAGGACCTCAATAGGAGGATTTAGACCTCTATCTCCCTCTGCTTGAATTTCCTAGGAGAGCTTCTGCTGCAAAAGTATGACTTGGCATAAATTCATTCTACAGAGCACTTAAGTTCTTTAAGATGCTTCTTAGTTTTTATGGTTTTTTTTTGTTTGTTTGTTTTTTTTTACTTTTGGTTAATGCTGATTAATAACTGATCTCTCTTATCTACTACGACTTTCCTTTCCAGGAGGAAAAAAGTAATTTGACATATTACCTTTTAAAAAAGCTTAAATTAATGAACACAGTAAATGTAGGCACACTGGTAAGCAGCATCCTGACCTGAAGAAGCAATTAAAAATAAATCATCCATCTCTAAGAAAGCTAAAAATAATACTTGGGAAGAGTTGTTTCCGCAGCTTGAAAGCAAGAATAAATTTATTAAAGCAAAATGAATGTTATAAGCACTTATTTTTGTGGGTGGAAAAAAGAGCCTAAAAATACTTAATACACCAAAAAACAAGAGCAAAGTCTGAAATAGCATAATCCTTTCATCTTCAAAATATGGAAATGGGAAGGAATGGAGAAGGAAAATAGATCTTTAAATACTGAAACTCATTATCTTAAAGGAATTGCTCTGAACAGCACATCAGCAGTGTTAGTGCTGGCAGGATAATCTGCCTGTGGGAGCATGGAATGCAAATTGCCCAGCTGAGCTGTGGAAATCACTTTTCCGTATCAGGTGCCCATCAGATTTACACAGAAGTACATGAACAGGGTGTGGTTGTCCTTCGCCCTCCAGGGCAGGGCCAGGCAGATCTTGACTCTCATGACTGTCTGAGTTAAATCTGTATTCCCTTCCTACTGCAGGTGCTGGGTGACCACGCTGCATGATTTTAGGGCCAGACCCAGCTCTCGCTGAAGTCTGCTCTCTACTTCAGTAGCAAGTGAATTGGGCCAGCCATAGTTACTTATGATCCTTGTCAAAAATGTGTCTGTCTCAGTTACTAGTGGTGTCCTTTCGGATTGTAAAATAATTTGGGGCTGTCGTGGAGCCTAAAAATAGCAGATTGCATTGCCATGGCAATTCTTTTTTCATGCCTAAAAGAACAGTGTCAGCCTCAGAGCCACAGCCAGCTTGGAAATGAAGTGGCACCTGAGCTGGTCAGGAGGAAAGGAACAGGCTGTTCGTCAGAAGCACGAAAGGATGGAGTTCAAGGCAGTAGGTCAAGGATGAAATCCTGGCACTGTTGAGTTCAATGAGCTGTGCGTTGGCTTAATTGGAGGCAGAATTTCACTTGAGATTTCCCTGAATAAAGGAAATTCTTTGAACAGTTGACATGTGTCCACCCTCTTGTCATCTTTCCCTCATTCTTCTCCCTCCTCTTGGCATTTCAATATTAGAAATTGTTGGATAATTTATCAGTTCTTTTTAAAGCATGAGAAAACTTGGCAGAGGGTCCAAAGTTGAAAGTAACTCATCCTACAACCGTTTGAGATCCATGCTAATCATTAATTTTGAGTAGAGGTGATTTCCCCTTCAAATGGCTTCTCAGAGGGCCATCTCCCCATGTGACTTCATGGTCAGGGCAAGCCTCCCACGAGCCCTGGGGTCAAAGAGCAGCCAGGTCAGAGTCAGCCAGGGCAATCCAGTGACTTCAACGAGTTGTGTGGGAACTTGGCCTCTTTGTTTAATTGCAAGATCACCTCTGAAAATGTCACAGAACCTGAGGTGAGCATGTACTTGATACAAAGGCTCTGTCCCTTGCAAGGGAATTCTGACAAGTAGCAGAGAACAATACATGACTTTAGGGAATTATTTTCATTTTCCAGTTCCCCGTGGATTTGCTTGAATGTCTAAAGAATTACAGATTGAAGTTTAGTCAATGACAACTGTCAGTTACATTGTCTCAATATTCATATTGAAGATTTTAAGTAGCTCACAAAATGCTTTTTACATTTTTAAATTACTTCATGAGTATGGATCAATCAGCAAAATATAGCAGTAATGAGTTCCTTTTAATAGCAAAGAGCTTGCTAATTACCATGCTGATTATGTGAACCAAGTTTTTAGCCAACAAAAAAGCTCCTGCAGGCAGTGTCCTTCCACCTGCTGAGGGGCTGGCAATTCTCATTAAAAAATAAGAGGAAATAATTATTCTTTTTTGTCTGTTTCAAATCTTAGGAAAAAATGTGTGCTCACTTTCTATGCATGACATCATCTGAAATTAGTAGATGCTTTCACGGGTATTTGAAAGGAAAAATTTAAAAATAGCTGCCCACAAAACCCATCCTTTTCCAATTCAAAAGGAAGGGCTTTCAGGGCTGAGGTTTCATTTGGGGCCTGATGTGAGCAGGTGTCCCTTTGGCCAGGAAGTGGTTTTGGTTTCTCTGTTGGGCAGCTGAGGGCTGAATTCTGGGCAGGGGGAGCTGCCAGCCCTCCACAGGCTGTCCGGGGGCTCTGGGGAGTGTCAGCAGCTCAGCCTGGCAGCCACAGAGCTCCCCACACGCTCAGAAGATGAGTTCTCTTGGAGGCAGCACTAGCCGGGCTAAAATCAAATTTAAAATGAGCTTCCGAGATGTGCTCTGGGTTCTCAGCTATTGCAAAGCCAGGGGATGGGCTGTTGGTCGTGGAATTAGGCTGGAGTTTGAGAAATCCATGGTCTTGGGGGCAGATTGGGCAAATTACTTTGTCTCCGTGTCTCGTCTGGAATGTTCCTTGTTAATACAGGAAAAATCATGAGGTGCTTAGTGGCTGGGGCTAAACAAGGTGGTCAGGTAAGCTTTAGGCAGAAAGGAGCAAAGGAAAGCAAGTCTGGAAGCTTTTTTGTTGTTGTTTTTGTCCTCTGTTCTAAAATGCCCTATTTTTCAAAGGAAAAATTAATTCTAACATATGCTTAAAACCTTTTTACTTTAGATAATTTGGAAGGAGAGAGAGAGAACTGTGAAATATCCCTTGGGACTCCTGTCTGATCTAGACCTAGGAGTCCATGCATTCATGGCACTAATGCAGCCTTGTTACTTCCTGAAATAATTCCTTCCTCCTGGATTTATGGCTACCACACAGATTAGATGGTTAATGCTATGCAAATAGTAGTTGTCAAAAGGTTCATTTCCACAATTTCTCTTTCTAAGGAACTTCTAATGCAGTAAACCTTAATTTTGAATTAAGGTAGGGTGTCTGGTTGTGGTTTAGATGGAAAACGTTTATAACACATAGTTCAGATTCTGTAAGCAAGGATGTTGGAGGTGGTGCTGAACACTTAGCAATAACAACTGGCACAATTCCTAATTTCATCTAGGAAAATCACAGGTGACAATGTTACTGAACATTCACCATCTCCTTTTAAATGTGGGTGTGTGCTCAGCCTTGCTTCTTGAGGATAATTATATCAGAAATTGAAATCCTTACTCATGCTCCAGGCAGAGCCCAGGATGTGTACAATACTTGCTCCTAAAAATACAATATTGATAGCATAACCTTGGGTGGGAAACAATATGGATTGCTTTTTCCACAGGTTTTGTTTTCTTCTGTGGGTAAAGAAAGAAATTCACTTTCAGCTCCTAGAAACCCAGTATTTTTGTCAGTGGTATAATTCTTTCAAACATAAATGAGAGTCCTCTACCTTACTTTTCTCTGTAGGAAAATAGATTATTACCTTTTTCTATTGGAACACTGAAAAAATCTTAAATTTTAAAAAGAAAAAAAAGTGAAGATATGGATATTTCATTTTAGTGGCACAAAATTGTTTATTTGAATATCAGTCACTGAATATTACTGGTTTTGCACAGAGAAGAACATTTAAGACTCATGTTATTGTACATTTTATTTAATTTATTTTGCCTGCAGGTACTAATTTAATTCATTTTCATTGATTTGAGGAATGCATTTGAGCTGAAATAGTATGCTTAAAGGCATCAGCAAATGATATAATAGTACTGTACCTGTAGTTCAGAAGGAAAAGATAAAAGGAAAAAAACCTGTTACTCCTAAGGAGAATTAAAAGGGAGGGGAGGAAAGCCCTTTTTAACAATGGCTCATTTTCTTACTTCTTAGTACAAAGTGATAAAAGGAAATAAATTCGTGTTCCAAGCCTCAGACAAAGTGTAAGGTCATTTATGAGGATGTTATCTTCAAGGATGAGGAAAAGTTTGTCAGAAGTTATTAGTGTTGAAAGTATGGAAAGTGGATTAAAACATCACAAGGCAAAATCAGATTGTCAAGATGACAGAATAAACCTCTACACCTATTTTCCAATTTTCATCTCCACATGAAAACACAGCATGATCATGAGTTTCAGTGAAAAGAAACAGAATATATTGGTCAGCAGCCTGGTAGGAGGGGAACCATGGTTTTAGAAAGCAGATACTGGGTTTGATAAAACAAATATACCCCTAAATTAGTGCTTGTGCTCTTTGCAGCAAGAACTAGTTTTTGAACAACATCCAATATTTACTCAGGAAAACCTCTTTTCCAAACGTGTGTCTGCACTGGTAATTTGAGGAGAGTTTCAAGGAAGGCTGTGGTGCTGTTTCTGCTGCGGAAGTTCAGTGAGAAACGGGGGCTGGGGAGCAGCTCTGGAAGGGAGAGGTTTCCATGAACAAACTGTCCCTTTGCTGGGTGACCTGAGGAACAGGGCGTGCAGGAGAGAAGGTGCAGGTGTCCCTATGGATCTGGAGAAAGGGATGAGATAGGGAGGGACTGAAGGGGAGATGGGAGCAGGGGCCACACTCGTAGTGCAGAGTGAGAGCTGCTCTGTGTGTGTGTCAGCAGGGCTGGTGGGAGAGATGAGTGGACTGGTTTGGAGATGCAGCACCTTCCTGGAGGAGCTGAAAGGGGGAATCCCTCAACAGCATTGTCCCAAGTGCCAGTAGGAACAGAATGGCATTGCCACTGGAGTGTATTTATCCACTCTTTGATCCAAAGGGAGATGGAACCTTCAGCTCTGTGTGGAGTTTTATCCCTCTGGTTAAGGGCAGTTTGTCTATTTCAGGTTTATTATAAAAATAGAGTGGTTTTTCTACTGTTGCTCTCTTGTTTCTTGCACTCACTATAGGCATCTGATTATTGGCTGTACCTCATTTCACTGTGCAGTTAGAATTGTATTCTTTGCTTCAAACAAAAAGGAGAGTTCTTAGGTATCAGCCTGGTTTGCCAAATATTGCCATGAGCTGTGTGAGTCTGCTGATACCAGTTGTATAAATTCAGCAGAAAAGCATGATGTTTAGAAGCGTGTTAAAAAAAAAAAAAAGTGTCTTTTCACCAAAAAATATAAATTTTTGCATTTTGTAGGATGACAGCTTCATTACCATGGACAAATTAGGACCACTTCTTATCTTCTGGGTAACTATGCATCTTCTGCTTGGCTTTAGGAATACACTCCTCAGCAGATCTGTCGAAAATCATGGCACAGTACTTCAGTTATGCAATAACGTAAATCCATTCAAAAAGTTGTCTTGGCTCAAAGCATGGCTTGATTTTTACCTACCTGCTGCAATTCCATTTGATTTTCTTTTTTAGCCTTCCATTCTTCCTCATAAGCCATTTTCTGATTTCATTGAGGAAAGAAAGGAGAGATGTAAAATTTGAGAGATAAGAATCTTAATGGGTGTATATCATAGTTTAAATACATTTGAATTTTTATTTTTTTTTCTTTTGTCACTAGTAGTGCTTAATACCAAATTCTCTAGAGGCATATGATTAATACTTCCATTTTCACTCTCTGTGAAAGAGAAGTATTTTCCTCTACAGAGTTTTCCTTCTTTTTATTTCCAAAATTGTCTGCTTTGAATGAACCTCTAACAGAAAAGCCTGTTTAAAGCATCAGCTCTCTGTTCATGCATGGTCCCTACTGCATATACTCAGCATGAGGATTTTATTTATTTATTTTTAAAATTTGCAGCAGTCTTTTGAAATAGTCTTCCTTTTTTTCTGGATGAAATGTGCGGTAAAATATTACCTACACCTTCCCTCTTTCTCCACATGTCCTATTTTGTTCTTTTTGTTTGGTTTGGGGTTTTTGTTGTTGTTGTTGTTATGGGGTTTGTTTTGTTTGTGTGGGTTTGTTGTTGGGTTTTTCTATTAAGTGGCCTGTGTCAGCTAGTCCATAATTTGAAAATATTTGTGTTAAAGGGTCTATTTTACACTTTTTTCTCTCTATAATGAGTTTATGCAAGGTTGCTCCACAATCTCCTGAACTGATTCCCTCCTTCCTTTGGGAAGAGGGTTGGTTTCTCCTTGAGAGAGAGAGTACTGCTGACAAAATACACTGCTCTGAGATGTCTGGCTCTGGAATTCTCTCCCCTTTGCCTTGGTCAAAGAGCATCTAAAAACCAGTCTAGTCTGTCTCTTGGATTTTTTTGTGATATATTTTTGTGCATTATGCTTCTGTGTATGGAAAAAAAGAAGGTTAATTTGGATTTTATGGGTTGTGAGTTTTGATTGAGCTTTCAGTGGCTGTGGGGGTATATTTATTGATCTCCAAGTGAATAATAAAACTTGATCATTTTCTATCCACGATGTGCCCAATGCATCGCTCTTCTCCTTTCGTGAGTTAAGGAATTTTTTTAACAGAATATTTGGAAGGAATGGACGCCATAGTTTTCCCACCTTGAAAATGGTGGAGATAAATTTATTCAGATGAAATTTCCTCTTGTTGTCAGTGGCCTTCGTGGGACCTTTGCAGTTTGCTCTGTGTTCAGCTCTGTGTCTGTTTTATGGGTAGCGTTGGGCTCAAAGCTGCTGTGCTGGGGGCCTGCAGGAGCTCCTGAGGCGCACTGCAAGACTCCAGGGAATCAGAGGAGTTCCAGTAGTTCTGTATTTCCCTTTCAGAACATTTACTCTGTGTTTGTCACAAGGAACATCCTTAACTGAATGGTGGAACTTTGTCTAGCTTATGAAATATCCCAGGTTTTTGTTATGCTTTGTAATAACTTGCTGTTTATTTCCTTCTGATACTGAAAATGTTTGCAGAGACCCACTTTGACAGGTAATAACGGATTTAAATAGTCAACATCAAATACAAAAGGTTTATGAATACTAAGGAAAACATCTTGACAAAAGGTGAGCAGTCTCTGCAAGGGTGAGATAGTCTGCATTTTTCTATGTCTCTTTTAGTAGAATCACATCTTTACTTTCAATTTCATCTTTAATGTAACATTAAATGTAACATTGTTCTGTAAATATTGTTGCTACTGACAAGAACATCAATTCATGTTATTCATAAAGAGACTTTCAGTATCTGAGCAACGAATAGCAAGCAGGAGGAACAATTGTTTGCATTTTTATTTCCTAATACACATCCCTTTGCTAAAAAAGGGAAGCAGAGTCAATTTTACACTTATCAAACACATACTGCTTTTGGGAAAAGCGCTGATTTTTAGAAAAAAGATATTCAAGTGAAGGGAGGTAAATTTATTACAGTATGTTTATTTCCTATACATATTACAAGTTGCTTGCCAAATAAACGTGATTGGGGAACTGAGATTTTTTTTGCAGGAGTTATAAAATTAGTGGTTGTGACAGGCTCATTTTGACAGGCACTGCACTGAATAGTTTTTGCTCTCAGTAATTGGTGTAAGAGATGTGGATGGGGACATTTCTATGGACAAAAGCCCAGTTAGGATCAGTTGCCCTGAGTAAGGCAGTAGTGAGTGTGATGGTCTGGCAGGACCCAGTGTGTCCAGCCTTGGTCCTTTCCCTGGGCCTGCCCATCTCTTACTGCACTGAAGCCACTCGGACCACGGGCACGTGTCCCTGCAAGGGCGTGCACAAGGCTTTGCTGAACTGGACTCCTACTCAGTGTAGACCTCCCGGTGAGTAAATAACAATTCCAGTAACACCTGGGGGTTCGGCGGAGCGGTGTTGATGCTGTTAAAGAGCCCTAAGTCCCAAAGGATGGGGTTGGGATGGGGTAGAAAGCAGCAGAATACATCACCTTGGGGTATCCTCAGTGGGAGGAGCCCTGTGGAAGAAGGTGCAGAGTATAAACGTGCATTTCCCTTTTCCAAATCCGGTGTCACTCTGCCACTGTGTTTGCCCAGGTCCGAGAAGAGCTGCATCTCTCAGAGATGGGAAGCGCTTTCTAAAAGGTCAGTGCATAAATGCCAGGGAAAAGCTATTAAAATCCTCAGAGTGTGTAGCGAGCTTATGATCTCAGGGCTGAAAGAGAAGTTACTGAATACTTCCCACTCTCTAATCATTGCGAATTTCAGGTGCTTGGCACGTCTGAGGATTTAAGCTAAAATCAGGAAAAAAATTGAGTCATTCTGACAGTGCAACTTGACAAATTGCCCAGGATGTCTAAGCAAGAGTCACAGCTGCATTAAACAGCTTAGTGTACTGTTATCTTCTGCTTTTTCAGCTGCAGAAATTGCTTTGCCGTGTAAAGCAGAGACCACCAAACCCAGAAATCTTTACGAGTCATGTGTATATATATGCCAAGAGACACTGGGAGGGGAGCAATGAGCCATGAAAAACGCTCTGCTCCTGCCTTGGTAGCTCTGAAATATGCAGAAAAACATTTTGTTTCTGGTCTTTTTGAAATCATTATTATTCTTTTATTTTTAAGCTCTGTTCCTTTTCTAATGCCCAGAAATGCCTTCCCTTAAGGAAGGGAAAATAAAAGGGATAAAATTTGAATTAATTTTTGCATTTGGGTGCACACACGCACATGTAATTTTCATGCATAAAGTAGAAGGAAAAAGAGGTCTTCTGTTACAAAATTCAGTTTAATCTGGTCCATGCTATGTGATGAATAATAGTGGTCCTGACAGTCCTGCATAAATACTCTGTGGCGTGACTGCAGCAGTGACACTGTGGATCTGCTGTTACCTATTGTTATTTTTATAGATTGGTAGATTCGATGGGATGGGAGCAAGTCTCTCCTTTATGAAATGCCCTCTACCAGCCAATGTTACTTTTGTGATATGTGTGTAAATCCATAATAATTATTTTACTCAGCTGCTCTTTAAATAACAAAAACTACTCAGCCATGGATTTTGCCATTTACAACGGCTGTCAGAATGGATTTCCTACATTTTTGGTGTGTGCCTCAGGACAGATGTATCAGTTTCCTTAATGATACTTGGGTTTGCTCTGCTTATCAAGGGGTAGTCCAAGTGTGATTAGAACTACTCATAAGGTCTTCACAATAAAAATGATGTTCCAGCACCTTCACTACAACGTGCTTTTCACTTTGTCTTTTGTGAAATTCACTCTGAATGATGAACAGCACAGAGAAGGGAAAACAAGAACCTGCTTCCTGGAAACAAACATTCCTGAAATGTAAGGATTATTATTTTGAGATGTTACAGATTGGAGGGGATAAACTATATTAACTAAGCACTTTCCTTTTTATTTTCTATTCAACTTTGTTGTAAAAATAACCTTTTTTTTCCAGCATTTTGGATATATAGAGATAGAAGAAACAGTTCAAAATAAATTCACAAAAGTTCTGCTTAATGATATTCAGTGAAGCCTCAGGACATTTTGAGAGTTGCCATCAGGAGGACATACAGTTTGTCATTTTTATTAGGGTTTGCATCACTGACAAGAAAAGTTGTTCTCCCTCTCTTATTTTTGTGTGAGTATATGAGGTTGCTGGTCATGGGCAGTTTTAAGTCCTTCTAAATATGCATTTCCTTTAATTCATTAAGAGACTTTCATGTTCCAACATATCCATTACAATGACAAACTGACACTGTAAAATTAAAAAGCCTGCAATTACTCACTTGGTTTGTATTTTAATCAAAGCTATTGTAATATGACTCTAGGGAGCCATAAATGGCCAAACAAAGGGGTTGGGATTTATATGGGACTTCTGTATACAGAATATCTAAGTGGAAGGAGCTGGTGAAGAACAAAAATGTTGGATTTCTTCCATGCAGGAAGGATATCTACAAGTGCAGTTTGACCAGAGCATAAAACAAGTCTCTGGCCAGGTCAGGATCAGAGAGGTCCAAACTAATACAGCTTCTCCTTTGTTTTGGGCATTTTGGGCATTGAGACCATCTGACAAAGCCATGGTGGGCCCAGACATTACTTCTATGAATCACTGCATGAAGAACTTAAGAAAGTAAGGAAATACAGAAAATGTTTTTTGTTTGCATTGTGGCTGCTAAGAAGGCAGCAACGGTGTCATTGACTTCTCTTAGTGCACTTGTGTGTGTGTGTGCTTATTGGGGTGTAGGCAGGAGAGGAGGGAAGTGTGCTGCTCCTCCTTTGTGGTTTGTGATTTCAAGAGGAGTTTTCTTATGTAGTGTAAAATAAGCAGGATTGATGGTATCTCTCAGGCTGCAGAGGTCAGGCAGCAGCCAGCGAGAGGCAGTGGGTGTAGCCAGAGTGAAACTTGTCCGTGCATTGCTGCAAGGACAAGCTGTGTTCCCACTGCTCTCAGTGGAATTGCACCCTCTGTCCTTGCTCAATTCATGGATTTTGGGTGCTCTTCCTGGGAAGGAACAGGGACAGCTCATGTGTCACAAAGCAATTCTCTCATAATTTTTATAGGAAGTTTTATGCTTTTCTATATTGCCTAAGAAATTTATACAAGACTATAATTTTGAAGGAAGTTAAGTGAATAAAACTGCTCTGAAGCTGGAATGGCAGCTGCGCCTTAGAACTATTTTTTTGTCTCCAGGGTTCACATGGAAACTACTGCAGATTTAATGAGTATTTGTCACTTGCATAGCAAAGATATGAACGTACATTCTCATTTTGGACCCAAATCTGTTTTTGTAAAAGATAGAATGGAATAGTTCTGTAATAAAGGCAGCATCTTGCATTGACTCTATCTGCATAGAGTTCCCCCAAGGATCTGATTGAGATGAGCTAAGATCACCAGCACCACAGTAACTAACCAGGCTTTCTTTGTAGATTTGTGAGCAGCTGGAATTTCTATGTCCTCCTCAAAGAACGTGCAAAACATCCATAGGTTAAGACTAAGAGGTTCACTTTAGAATTTAGCAGAACCAACACGCACAGTTAACCACTGCTTCTCTTCTTCTCAGCTTCCCAGCTGATGCACTGACCACCTTGTCAATATTTAAGGTATCATGAGTGAAGGGGGGCTTCCTCTATTCTGTGAGGTATAAAGTTGGCCTGTGACCAAGTACCCATCTGTCTGAACTAGTGAGTATTTCACAGACTATTACTTGTTAAGCTGATCATAGCCTTTTCTCATTCCGGCAAATCAGAGTTCTATTTTGCTCATGTTCAGACCATTTTCGGTTTGTCAGCACAAACCCCTTCTCACTTGTGTGTCAGAGGAAGAAGCAACTAACTATGATGGAGAAGTAGCCCAGCACATAATCCAGATACTTAATATTGTGACACTTAAAATGTGTGACACTGATTTCAGAGTGACAATTCACCCAAAGGCAAGACTGGAAATGTTTTTCTAATTAAGCCAGATTCCCTAACTCCTAACAAGGAGCTACCATGGCCCCTGTGGAGAGGCTTTCCTTCCCTTCATGGGCAGGCAGTGGTGGTGCTCTGGGTACAGATATTTCACCATCTGCCATCTTCTCCCAAGGCTTCGTTTGCACTAGATGGCACTGTAATAACACTTGTTACACCACCCCATTTATTTACAAAATAAACCCCACAACACGGAAACCAGGGGCGTTATCTTGGAGCGCAGCAGTGAGTGTTTTCAATCTTTAGCTCCCTTTGAGTATCGTCGGTTTATTGGCAAATGAATGCTGTTTCACACGTGGATCTGCTGTTACCGAGTCTGGGTGGGACTGGGAGTCCAGAACCACTCTGAACACAGCCACACCTCTGCTCAGACCGGCTTCCAGGCTGCACCTGGAATCCTCAATCCACCTCCAGCTTCCAGGCTGCACTTGGAATCCTCATTGGCTTCTACAGTGCTCTTTTAAAGCCCTCTAGTTCTGTCACTCCTATTGTAATTCAGAGCATGTAATGTTGATAGTTTCAGTGTTTAAATATTTTTTTCATATATATTTTTTCTCTGCCAGAACCTCCTACTCCCCAGTTGTAAATTCTTACAATCAGCAGATCTTTTATGTCTGAGTAGCCTTTCAACTATTCACCTCAAGTGCATTTCGCAGTACTTTCTTTTTAAGCCTTAAAAGCCTAACTTTACCTTAGGTTAAAGTCTTTGCACCTGTGTCTCATAATAAAACTTTTCAATTTTGTCTGCTTGCTCAGCCACCCCTTCTAATTTCTAAATGAGTTTTACATCTCTCTGGCATTAGCAGTGGGTTTTGGTCTGATTAAGTCTTGCATTTCTGTGATGATTCTCATCCAAGTAGATCCCCTAGTGCTTTATAAACTTTATTAACTGGTGGAACATACTACCCATCCTTTGCCCTTGATCAAATTAATAAACCTTTAGAGTGAAAGACAGTAAATTATTTTGCTGAAGTTGGAAAGTGATGATGGAAAGCGTGTGATATATACAAACTACTCCAGGCTTCAGGATTCTTTCTCCTGAACAGGAAAAGTGAAATAACTTATCAGTGTCATATAGATTGTGTCAAAATGATTACATGAATTAATTCAGGTTCTGTAGTTTCTGCTTCAAAGCCCAAAGACAGAGCTCATGCTGGCACCTAAAAAGGAACATCTGCTGTTCTAGATCTTATTTGCTGTGAACAGTGATGGCATGTGTATTGGCTCTTTACTGCAAAGAGGAACAGCCTCCAAAACCCATCCAGGAGTGTTTATAATAAGTATTTCCCTGTGAGGATGTTGCTGGAGCTTGCTGTCATTATACTGAGAGGCAGTGACAGATTGTAAATAGATTTGTGTTTGGTATAAATGTTCTCCAACGTTCCTGAGAAAAGCAGGGACTGAAACAGGGAACTGCAGAGCTCTGTTGCAGGATGTGGCACATGGAAGGGTGGAGCTTCCCTTCAGTCTCAGTCCTGACAGGACACCCCAGGTACTAACTTTCTGCTTCCCAAGACTTCCAGAGATTTTCAAAGCTCTTAGTGAACAGGAGCTGTGATTGCAAGTGAAAGAACCCAGCAAAATGTATCTATGGGCAAACCTGTGGTACCAGAACCGAGTGTAAGGTGGGTTTGTCAGCTGCCAAATTAGAATTTTTATTTACTGCATCTGCTGCGTGTTTTGCTCTATAACACTGTAGCAAGAATTAAACCATTGGGCTTTTCTCAACTGCTTTTCGTTGACATTAAGGGAGATAAAAGATTAAGGTAAATCTGTACATTAATTTACAGAGCTTTATTATACATGGTTTCCAAAATGGAACCAAATGTTTCATGGTAGTCACTACTGTGAAGTATTTTAATTTTGGATTCTCAAAATCTCAAAATGGAGCCATCTTCAAAGTATCTTTGAAAGTTCTGCCTCTGGTCCCAAGCCTGGAACACCCAGATAGTTTTCTGTTGGCATCTATGGAATTTACATTCAACTTCATTGCAGGATATGGATTTTTATCTCTTTCAATTTATCTATTTTTAGCATTTCCTGAATGCTACCCAGCAGTGTCTTTTAATGCAAGACACTCTCTTATTCAGAGGTATTGCAATAAGCATTTTCCTCCCTTTCATCTGTAAGGTTTTCTGACTTTATCCCAGTGCTGAACCAATGAAATGTTGTTTTCACTGCAACTGAAATCCAGTCTTTAGTTAAGTTATAAAAAAACCTGTTTCATTTAAGTAGGAGCTTTAGGTCTTAGTTTATGATGAAACCAAAGCTGTGCTCAAATATAAGGGAGGAACATGACATTAAATAATACAATAATTCATTTTATGTGGAAGTATTCACTTTGAATGAATAACTAAATATGAAAAGTCATTAAATATCATTTTGTACATTACTTTGTGCATGTGACACAGCAAATGTTGCTGTCAATTTTAGCCCTATGGTCTGGCTTATTTTTTCATGTGAACTTGATACGAAGTCTAGAAAGGATATGATGAAAAATGCAATATTTAAAGAACTTGAAAAGCTCTTAAATTTATCTATTTACTATCTGAGTTTCCTTGAAAAACCATGTCATTTTCTGACATTTTAAAAAATATATTGATTTTACCTGTTAAGCGGAATAAACTTTACGTTGTTTGATCATAACATGCTCCAGCATTTAACACTATCCCTGAATTTCTACTTCATTGTATTTTAATCACTTTTGTTTGCAAGGATTAGGAAGGTTTTACCTGTAATAATTAAAGCTGACTTGCAGAAGCCCTGCTGATGGAAGTATTAGTGTCTGATTTTATGGGCCTGCAGTGCACAGAACACGCTAATGGGAAACAGGTGATTTGAATCTGACTGGTGGACACTGAAGGACCCCAGCTAATTAATAGGCTTGGGAATGAAGCTCTTGAGAAAGCCCACCAAGAGATAATGGGCTACCTTACAGCTTCACTCATAGCACTGTGATTATATATTGAACTGCACTCTAAATCAATTAAATGTTCCTGCTTTGCACCACATTATTAAGTTTATGTGGTCTGATCGTTTTAGCTTTGCATCCACACTGTTGCCAGTTCTACACAAAGGACAGATTGCATTTTAAAACTTAAAATTGCCTTTTTCTTTAATATATATATGAAAAAACCCAACACAGTGTTGAAAGCTGTCTACTTTAAAAACCTGCACATTAATACAGATGGGTGGGCTAGGCCTTGAAAATAGGAATGGACCAACACAAGCGCTAACAAACCTCTTGAAAAAAACTGGAATTTGGATCTACTAAAACAGTTCATCAAGATATATTTGTTGTCTTGAATCTAAACATTTAGGGCAGCTCTGAACTTCAGAGGCATCCAACACAAACTTTACACTTGGAAATGCTCTTGTGTAGAGACACATTCTAGGGAAGCTGAGGAGAAAAAAGTACTTTAGATGTGGGTGATTCAGATGAAAATGCAATTTCACTGTGTCAATTGGAACATGCACGGCACAAGAACAGCCCCAGCAGAATTGTGGGGTTCACCTCTGATAAATCACAGCCCAGCATGTTTGGTATATGCTGTATTATGTATGAATATGCGGCTGAAGGCAGTACTGCCCCCCTAGAAATATTAAAAAACCCAACTGCGTGAGATACACAGGTTTATATATTGCCCTGGTGTCCGTCTCTTTTGGGATTCAGGGAGTTCAGAGCAGATCAGGGAGCAAAATCTGCTTTGCACCACTTTCCTTCTTTAAGTCTTGGGATCCTTGTGCAAAGCAGGAATTGTAACCACCAGATGCACCTTTCCTCTTGGGGTGACCATGGAGTGACTGTGCAGTTCCATGGTTTGCTGTCCTCCCAAGAAATGTTCTGCTTTCCCTTGGCACCCAATTTCTCAGGACTGTGTCATGGCCTGTGCAATGTGCAGATTTAGGTATTTCCTGTGTCAATGAACACAGGCCAGTATTTCTATTATAACTATGTTTTTATTTGTTATCACTTCTTTTCTTACATAATTCTTAAAAATTTCATCCTGCCTCTCAGCTCTGAGTTTGTTTTTTTCCCTCTGAAGTGAAATAATTTGTGTTTTACAGCTTGAGTTTAATTTCAATATAGTACAATAAAGTGAATTTATTTCTTCCTTTTTTGTTCTGCCTACAGTCAAATGGCAATGAATACTACTAATAATCAGGAATCTATAAAGAAATATTAAATTTCTTTAATGTTTGGAAATCTCATTTGCATGAAGGAAGAACAGGTGAATATTTCCTATATTGCAATAATATATACAATATTAGTTGCCATCTATAATGAAAAACTACAAATATTGCATGCACAACAAAAATGTGCGTATTATTAAAAAAAGTTATTGCTAAATTTTAGGTGTATTTTGTTAGATATTACATAATCTCTGAAGCATTTTGGAACAATTAAAATAAAGGATTGCTTTCTGTGTGTTCAGATCCACTTGACCAGCACCTGAGAAGTTCAGAGCTGTGCGAACAGTTCTGTGGGACTGGGTGTGCTAAAAGTGCTGGATTAATGGAATTATTTATTTAGTTCTACTCACAGCCACTGAAGCCCCTTAAATTTGGATTTTGATGTTTTTCTTTACCTGAGGTGTGATGCCACACTTTGCCAGAGAGGTCTTGGTGGGGGGCTGGCGATACACTCGGATTTTTAGAGCTTATTAATAGAGCTCATTAATAATATTTTTTTTTACATTTTTAGTTCAATGAAAGCCTTTTATGGTAAACATAACTTTTTTTTGTTACCCCAAAAGACCCAACTCATTTGAGGTGATGAAAACCTATCCTGTGGTGCCTTCTGCTTTCCCTTGGCCACAGCGCCGCATCTCGCGGCACCTTTCCCTCCTGTGGGCTCCCTGCCCTGGGGTTCCTCTGGCTGATTGTCAGTCTCTAGAAGCCTGTGAAACTTGGGTTAGATCACGACCTATTTTGTAAACTTGCATGGTGATAAAAGAGAGTTTAGCAAGTCAGCACAGCCTTGCTCCTCTGCTTTGGTAAGCCTTGCATTTCTAATCTGGTCTCCTGTTGTGTACAGCTGTTCTGATGGAGGAGGCATTTTCCCAGGGAAGTATGGAGAGATGAAGGGACTGGGGACACCCACAAACCACCTGCTTGCCTCAGGCAGAAGTCGTTTTCTCATCAGTGTGCTTAGAGACTTCCTGCAAAGATTGCTGTGTGTTAACCTGCACTGGTTACTCCTGTGCCCTGGGGTGGGTGACCAGACCTGAGCTCAGTCTGCACCTCTCAGAGGTGTGCTCTGTCTTTTGACATCCTGGAATGGAGAGCACCGTGTTCTCACTGACCACACAGAGGGAGAGAGACAGGTGCTGCCTTGATAGTGCAGGGGCAAGATATTTGTGTGAGTCTATGCAGTCATCTGCTTAAACTCTATAACTTAGTATGATTTACAAGAATTCTCTAAGTTAATTTCTGGAGAAAGAAATTTTCTGTGGCTCGGTGCGAGCATGAGTTTACTTTATTTTTGTACAGATTTTAAATATAACCCTGGTTACATCGCTTGGCCTCCTGTCTGGTAGAATGGGTTGCTGGCAATTCCCTGCATTGGAGATATGTCACACAAGCTCACAATCACACCTTAAATCTGTGAAACAATTATATAATGAGGGGGTTGTTAGTAGCATAGAATTAATATAACTCATTTTAGATTGCATTTACCATGGTGTTAATGCAGATATTCATGCAAGTTTTTGATACATTCTCAAACTGCTCTTTTCTTGATGAAATACACTGTTATTATCTGATACTGGTGTCACTGAACTGCTGGTGAATTCTTCCTGGATGCCTGGAGGTAGTTTGGGAAGTGAGTGGACGACTTCTCCCCACTCGTAGCGATTTTCTCTTGTGACAGTGTCTAAATGCATCTGTGGTAGTTTGAGTTAATTGACATGGTAGGAAGAGCTGGAAACAGGTAAATGCAAATTGACAACCTGCCTTTTCTTCAGAACAAACTCTGGGAAAAAAGGAATCCAGGAAACTGAAAATAGTGCAGTTGTATTTTCCTACTTATAGGCAATGCTTAACAAACACAACTGGAATTTTAAGGAATCTGAAATTGTGCTAGGTGCGTGACATGGTAAATTTGACCAGCAGTAGCTGAGTTGGCCATGTGTGAACACCAATTAGTGTGGTACATGGTGAAATAATTAAGAGTATCAAGAGGAAATTAAGAAAAAGGGAAAGGTAAGCTGAATATCAGGTAGTTTGTTATTCTCAGGGGCTTTTAAAACTAAACTGCAGAAGCCATAAGGAGGGTCTGTGTAAGAAACAATTTCATTCTGAAAAGGCTTGGGCAGGCTCATTTTTATCTCCAAGTTCTATGGTTGTGTGCTCAGTGAAGCATCTCTGGATAGCCCCGACAGCTGGTATGTGTGGGAGATTTGACTTCTCTGCCAATGATCCAAAGCAAACAAAATAAATATGGGTCATGGTGTGCTGCCCCACGGAAGCTTTCCTGCTTCTGCCTCACAGCAGCACTGCACAGCTCTGGGTTGTGCAGGAGTTCTGTGGTGTCCCAGACTCTCTCCTTACTCTTGTCCAGCACCAGCCAGATTCTTACAGATGGCATTGGAATCTGCAGAGGAGCATGAGGAATCCTCAAAAGTTCATGTGTGAAGGGTGTATTTATGCTTCATTTACTAAGTAACATGCAGTGAATTTAAAGAGGACGTTAGTCCTTATTTCTCTTCCCTGGTTCCCTGCCTAGTGATATTGTAATAATAGTGAAGGAGGAGGCGGATGTCAGAAAAGAGAAATGTTATTGCAGGAGCATGAGGAATATATATGCCCTATAAAAGCCATCTGGCATGGCAGGCCTATGTGTGGCTGTGGCTAGATAAGAAATCCTTTTTCCAGCTGGTTGGTCTTTGCAAAAGGACTTAAGCCCCAAAAAAGTTTTGGGGTAATAGATGAAATGACAGGAAAATGAGTTTTCAAAATCAAAGTAGTGTGTGAAATTGTGCAAAGGACCTTTAATGTCAGCAGGATTCTCTTCAAGGTAAAACTCAAGTGCACAGAAATAACTTCACTGTACTCAGATTGGAGAGAGCAGTTGTGCATCTGAGGACTTAGGATTGTGTCTCGTGCTCTTGATTTCCAGGTCAAATAAGAGCATGATATGGAACTTTATATTCTACCCAGGTACTAGTTTCAAAGTCTCTGAATTTTTGTTACCAGGAATTAGGACGTGGAAATACTTGCTAG
>WAAG01074536.1:40526-71522 GCA_013390105.1 Tichodroma muraria
TTTTTTTTTTTTTTTTTTTTTTTTTTTTTTGGTGGGCCACTAGAAGACAAGATGATCTTTTTAAAAAGATAGTCTGGAGAAGGGAATAAAAACAACCTTATTTAAGAATTAAAATGACTCATTTTGGTAATTTCTAAGCAATTTAATCTTTTGCAAAACCAGATTACTTGCAAATTAACTTATATGTCAATTTGCTTTGACTCAATGTTAGGTATATTTTTCATCTCTGTGGCTAGAGATGAAATATTTTCTTCAAGAAGCTGAGAAGGGACAGGGTTCTGTGGCACTTTTGTACCCACTTCACAGTCTTTCTTTTGAGATTTTATGATGCATTATATTTTGTTAGTGGGGGCCTGAACTTTTCTGTTACTTCTGATATTACTTAGTGGCATATATGGCTCTGGAAGACTGCTAATGGAGTACTCTATAAATAATTGCAAGCAGACACATAGGATGGAGAAGGCTGCATTTAACAGAGTGGGGTTCTGTCTTTAGTAGTTCTGGGTAGTGTGGGATGCCCTGGAAGCAGCCTGGGGAGATTTGCAGTAGTAGAACTGCCCTCTTATGAACTTGAATTTCAGAGATCAAATGGTCCCACTGTGGGACTTGCAGCACTTCTGTTGTCTGTGTGGTGTGTTGGGTACTGCTCTGTACAAAGGGAAGCTCGAGTGCCAGGAAAGTTAACTGTCCCTTACTGAGTTCAGATTTGTTACAGCAGATTCATTGGAATTGTTTATAGTGAATTTTCAGCACCTTCAGGAAAAGCTGTGTAGGAGCTGGTAGAGAGGTCCTGTTTGAAGCATTAGTTGAAATCGTTAATGGCATTAAGATGTCAGTGATATTTTTACTCTTCAGTTAGTGAGAACAGACGTGTTGTCTCAAATGTCAATAAATTACCAGTGATGTCTTCTTCTCGTTTATTGATAACCTATTGTGATTTCAGACTGCTTGGTAAGAGCAGCATACTAGAATTGGGTAACAACTGTTTTTTCTCTGACGAAGTTAAGTTTGCCATGCCTGTACTACTTCATGATGTGTGTCCTATTGCACAGTGCCTTAAAAATTGAGTTTTTCACAGGGTCCTTTTTGGGATCTTAGTCATGTACAAAATTTAACCCAAATACATGAGCTTTTGGATGAATAAGCAAGTTCTTCATTATCATTAATCATTACCATTTAATCAGGTTGTATTTGCATGAGATTGATTTCTTCATTGAGTTTTGATGGTGCACTGAGGTCCCCATTATGTTCACTTATTTTGCCAGTGTTGTGCCGCAATAATTGAGTTTGGGAGGGGAGGTGACTCCAACAAGGGCCCCAGCTGGCCACAGCAGCCTGGCACTGTGACACTGCTGCTGCTCAAACAGCAGCTGCTTGGTGGGGAGAGCAGAGCTCTGGAAAGGAGTAGGTTAATGGTTTGTGTGACTTGCTAAAGGTGTGCATTAGAATCTGCTCCTGTACATCCAAATTTGAGGTTAATAATAGGAAAATAATGCATAAACTGGGAGACCATATCACTAAATGAAGAAGAAATTTTTGCTCTTCTCTTTTCTTACATATTTATCTAATTTTTTTCCCTGTGCTGCTGATGAACAAGCCAGTTAGATGTTTTTTCTTCTTGAAAAATAGGAATTATTTTTAATAAGTCATTGATATTTGACCTTTTTAGAAATTACCTGCTTCAGAAATATATTTGTTTATCTAGGGCTCATCCAAAGAAGCTGTGTTTGAAAAGAAAAAGAGAACAAATTAGATAACCTTCTCAATATACTTAATATGTTGAAATAGAATAATCCTTCCAAGAAAGTTTGCTGGTTTTGCCATAAATGCCTTGTTTATATCTGTGAAGATGATTTGTATATAATTTTTATGTATAAAGACATTGTAAAGGTACATAAACTTGGAATTATGCTAAAAAATGCCTGTGGTGTATAAATTATATGGTAGGCCTTTCCCACCTATAAAAGATCTTTTGTGAGTATCACTCTTTACTCTAATGCTCTGTTTCATGGAAATAAACACAGTGCTATTGCATTTCAGGATCTCTCATTAATATATTCATGAGTCTTTTAAAGGTGCTTAGCTGCCTTATTAATCTTGAAATGTCTTTTTCTTTGAGGATACTTCTCCATGAACTTTTGATAACTCCAGCTGAAGAAAAACCGTAATTTTGCTGGTAGAATAGTTTCAGATTGTATTAAGATTGGCACATTTGGCATGTTCCGCTGGGAACGTGTATTGCCAAAATCCCTCTGGCTGGATGTAGGTTGATCCGTTTCTCTTGTCGTGTCCAGGGTTCTGATTCTGTAAAAACCTATCTGTGCATGCCTTTAGAAACCCCAGTGTTCGGAGCCAGCCTTTGCATCAGTCTGCTCCTGATACGGTGTCAAGGGGCACGTGCAGCAGCGCAGCATCTGAGAGCCCCTGCGGGTACAACCTTCTGTTTTGTTTGATACAAAATCTGCTGTATAATCCTTCAGAAATACTGGTTTCTCCAGCCAGTGGAGTTTTCAGAAGTGAAAAGTATTTGCCAGTCTTATTTTGCTTTTTTGTTTTGTTGTTGGTGGTTACACTGCACCGCTTTTCAGAATGATTCCAAGCTGTAAGAAATTACCCAAATTGAGTCTGCGCTTGCTGTTGTTCTGTGCGTGATACAAGTTTGTCAGCATGGGTTTTCACCAAGTGGTTGCTTTCACTGTTCATTTCCCTGTGTTCCTCTTGAGGGTTATATGCTTATTATTGTTTAAGAAGGACTTAGGTTTATGTTTATCTGCTGTTGGCATCTTGATGTTTGTTGCATTTCCTAGATAACTGATGAATGTGGAATACACAGAGATTCTGTAGTAGTTTTGTTCATCAGATTGTTGAAAGTTTATTCCTGCATTTTATTTTTTCTTCTCTTAGTTTATTTTAAAAACCTGTAGTTAATCTTCTGGCTGCCTACTTTCCCATACACTGCATTGAGCAGTGTTATCTTACTCAGACGTTTGTTTCATTGGAAGTTTGTCCTGAGTAAATTGAAAGCATGAATGTATTGATGGCAGCCAACTCACATAGATAATGAATGTGCTGAAAATGGGGTGACAAAGGATCAAGCACAGATGAAGAAGCAGAATACATCCCTAGCTTTGCATAGCTGGTGGTCAATCTGGGGTGAGTTCCCCTCTAAATATCTTCACCAGCTTTTTTACATGAAGTTAGCTGAGGCCAATCAACCAGTTTGATAAGCAGGTGCACCTCAGTTACCAGTATATAAACCAGTGGCTCTGCAGGTATAACATAAACAAAATGTTCAATGAAGAAAATCCACTGATGAGACTTCTGTGCTGGAAGCTCAGCTCTGTGATCAACACTGAGTTTTATTCTCTGCTAACTCCTTATTTTCTAACGTTGTTATTTATTTGCTGATCTTCTATCAGTTTGTGATGAGAGATTTCACAGAAATATTTCATCAGTTATATAATTCTTTACAGTATTTTACATACATCAAATGTTTGTACTACAAAATGATTACAACTGATCTAAGACTGAGGAGCATTAGTCATCACTTTCTTGGCTGCCATTGATTTAAAAAGCCTGCTTGCTTCTGATTTGGAAAAAAGGCTTAATCTTGATTATTTCTTTGTCAGCCTGTGAACAAGCTTCTAAAGTTCCATTAATTGTGTTCAGAAATGTGTAACATTGTTCCTAGATTCTGTAAGACCAATGCAGTCTTACAGCTGAGACCTGGAACATGGTTTCCTCCATGAGCAATTCATATCAAGACAACAAATCCACAGGATAGGCTTAAAAAAATAATGTAAAAAAAATCCTATAGCAAAGCAAGTGTGAATTGGGCTCGCATTACATCTGCATGATCAAAACAGTCCATTAAACTTTAATCTTCTTCTGAGACTAACTCAGGCTAATGCTTAACTGACAGATACTAAGACTTGCAGTTTTATATTCAATTCAGTTGTATAACTTCATATTAGCTGGAAGACTGATATGGCATTCTTTTTATCAGCAGCGCCTTCATACAGCATGGCAATGTAGAAATAGCTTGAAGCTGTTAAAACACTTTACTTTCCGAGTTTTCTCGATCTCTATCTGCTGCTACCTACTGAATTTTGTGCAACCTGTGAAGGATGATAGATGAATACTAAGCTGCCTCTTGGGTGACTGCAGCAACCGGTGATCAGAATGCTTAAACTTTAATTTTTTTATAATTCCATTAATAGTTTCAATCAAAGGAGGAGTAGCTGTAAGAATTATAAAACCTTCCTGACCTTATTATAGTTGTTAGTTAACTCCTGTCTTTCGGGCTAGCTGGAGTCTGTGTGCTGGACACTTGCATAAAAGCACATTTTAAAATCTGTGCATGAGGCCATGTAGCTGAACAAATGGCTGAGATTTATGACAGAACATAAAATCTGAATTGACACTTGAAAACATAAAACTTAAGACTTCCCAGATGAACAGTCACATTTTGTAATTTAAGAAAATGTCCTGGACTTTTCAGTAGCAGTGTGTAGTTTAATCCTTGTTGTAGCTTGTTATGTGTCATGCATTACCAGCTTGTTCAGGGTCTGCTGCTGAATGATCAGTTGGCTCTGCTCTGTTTAGGCACAGGAGGTGATGCCTGCATCTCTGAGTTGATATTGTGTCTCTTTCCAGTGATGGCACTGGCCCCTTTATAAGGTACCAGTTTGAAGGATGTCCATTTTGACTTGGCACCTTAGCCTGGATTCGGCCAGGTGCTGGCATGCTCTGAGACATCCAAGCCATCCACAGAGCTGGGGTGAGGGATTGCTCTTTTCTCTGAATCACATGAACCTGTAGCAAAGGAGGCTCTGGAAAGTGTGGTTTTAAGGGAGAAGAGTGTGAAAATTTCTACTCTAGCCTTCCTCCTGAATATGTGAATAGACATGTTGGAGTACTCTTTATTGAATATGTATAGCATGTGCTCAGTATTAATCTGTCTTTTGCAGATGAACAAGAACTGAGTATTCTGAAAATTATTCTAACCTTTGCTAGATGGCATTATACTGTTTGGTGAAATAGCAGTTGCCAGGTATGAGAGTTGGGAATTTACCCATTCCCTCAGGGATCTACTTTGAACAGCAGCCATTCTGCTTTGTCAACAAGATAGCAGTGAGATCAGCTCAGGACTGAGGACTGACTGCTCCTTTGGATGCTTCTTTCTGACCTGGTAATGTAGACACAGGAGTCGGAAACTTTTCTGTTCATAGCACTGCCTTCAGCAGTTTTGTGACTGTGTGCCTGTGTGGGAGCTTCTGGTATCTTGGTGCCTTAGTGATGCAGTTTTTAATTTGCTGTTCACTGAAAGTCAGGCAGATAAATGGCAAAAGGCTGGTGAGTTTAGAGGCACTTGCTCAGTAGGAAGGAGCTGGTGGCAGCACTAAATATGCCATTAATATGAATATGATAAGCTCTGGTGCTCTCAGTGCCATGATTTAAAAGGTGGGACTTGGTTAGTCCACAGAGAACTGCGATCAAAAAATATCGCTGGGGCTGTGACCTCTGTCTCTTGAGCTGGGCTGGGTGGGGTGGTTCAGCTTAGCTCAGCAGATCCTGCTCTGGAGCAAGATGCAAACTTCTCCCTTGGGGGAGAAATGCTCTCAGCACTTTCTTTCAGCTTCCAATCGTGGTGTTCATGTCACCCTCCTGCTGAACAGCTGCTGTTCTCACACAGGTGGCAGATACAGGACTTGAATCTTTTTAGCAGACCTTAAACTAATTAGAAGGTTATAACAGCCAACTGCTGGCATCCCTCCTCAGGGTGCAATGTCTTTTTATTCCCTTGGTGGGACTCAGCTGGTCTCTCATGGTCAGTGTCTGTTTTAGGCTAATTTCTTAACACTGAAGGCAGAGGTTGGGGCTGGGGGTGTTGGGTTTGTTATTGTTTGTTTTGATTGGGTGGGATTTTGGAGGGGTTGGTGTTTTTTGGCTTGTTTGTCTATTGTAGTGGTTTGTATCCCTTTCTGAAGTGTCCAGCATGAGCATAAATGGAGCTGATAGTTTGTACCATCTGTGGCTATTTACAAGAGTATTCATCAAACCTGAACTAAAGACAAACTAATGGATGTAAGTATAATGCATGTATATTTGAAACTAGGCCACTTTCATACTGGCCATGAATTGAAGTGAAAGTAGAAGCACTACTCCCACCAGGTTCAATCATGTAGAGCTTTTTCCTATGCAGAATCTGTGTGCAAATTTTACCACTAACTCACTTGCTTATTATGCACATTTAGCTGGACACCTGCATTTCTTCTCTTTCACCAGCTCTATTCTGAGATGAAAAGCCTTTCAGCAGCAAAAAAGCATTTCAGAAAGTGGCTGAAAGCACTGGAAAAACACTGAAGTATGTCTGGGTTTATATAATTTGAGGGTGAGTAAAGTTACATGACGGAGCTTAAGATGGTCTAGCAGCTGTATCAAAACTGGAAGAAAGCTTTTTCTTTCTATTCCTTCTGTCTGACATGGTCTCATTCCTACTCTTAACTGACTAGCCCAGCAAATATAAAGTCAAGTGTTGCTTTCTAAATTCAGTCCCAATGATCACAAGAAGTAGTCCAAGAGAGGATGATCTTGGGCCTGTCTGGCTAAGAGATGAAGTAAAGAGGGAGTCTCTGCTCCTTGTCAGTCTTTGGGTTTGCCATTACTTTTCTTCTGGGTTATATAGATGAGCAGATTCAAACACGGTTGTGTTTTTGTGGGTGTAGGTGTGTTTGTTTTGTTTTAAGTAAGCCCTGAAGCTCAAGGGATGGAACCTGGTATTGGCTTCCCCTGGGTTTCCATTGGAGTTCTCCTGTCTCTGTGGTTGACATCCCAGCTATCATAAACCTTGCAGGAATCCTTTGTTGGAGAAGCCCTGATGTCAAGGCTTCCTTCAGGTTTGTGTTAATATTAAGCAAATCAGCAAACCAGGCAATTCAGACACCAAATTCCAGATGCTTGCCTCATTGTCCAGAGTTCAGAGCTGTGTTTACCTTGGGCTCCCAGGAGTGACAGGATTGTATTAAGGATTTCTCACTTGGCTGAATACCTCAGCTGCTACTGGAGTTCTGTAGCATTACTGCAAACTCTTCAGGCAGGGTTTTCAACAGGGACAATTAGCTCATATCAAGCTGTGGCCTGCCAGGGCTAAGCAGGTGGTTTGTCTAAACCTGCTTTGAGTGGGGGTGCTGCCCCTGTTTCTGTGCTGCTCCTGCGGCAGGACAGGAGATGATTGAAGGCATTCAGTCCTTCTGCATCTGTGAGAGGTGCAGAGACACTCCAGACTAGGGTGTGATGTCCAGTCTGCAGCTGCAGAACCATAATTGATCACCACCAGTTTTGTAAATCTCTCCCACAGGATCTGCCTCTCTTCTGTGGAAAATCCCAGCTTTTAGTCTCAGAGTTTTTCCTTTATTTCAAGACCTGGACCTTGTTTGTGACCATCCAATGTCTTTGCTTTGTTGGGGTTTTTACTCTCTTAGCTGGCTGATTTGATGAACTAGCCTCAGCATTAAGCTTCAGCCTGGGCTGAAATACTTGGGAAACATTGGGACTTCTTTTTCAGAATTAGAATCTGAGGTATCTCTTAAAATTTATGCAGGCAAGAACTAAAACAAATCTAGTACTTAGCAAAAAGTTAGTAAATTACTAAATCTTCATCTGAAGTCCCTACTTGTTGTTTGAAACCAAAGCAAAAAGCTTATACAATTTTGTTTCAAAACAGTAAAGAATTGATAGTTAGGGTTTTGTTTTGTATTTTAGTAGGAAAAGTAAATAAAATGATACAAAATTTCTATTAAATACAACTTAAATTTATTGTAAAGGAAAGACATTTAATATATCTTTTTGAGGCAGGAAAGGAGAAGAAATTAATTGCTCTTTGTGAACGTGAGCTTTCAGTGGTTAGAAGCAGTGAGTGCAGACAATACATTTTGTTCTTGTCACTTGGAAGCAAAAAGCAAACACAATTAAGGGGACATTTCATCAGCTCTGGTGAGGAATGTGAATATCATAGATGCAGCTGCTGGTGCACTCTCTTGTGATAAGCTCAGTGTAGCAGAAATGGAAAAAATCAGTATCCACATGGATGAGGGAGAGCTTGATTCTTGGCTGTGTGATCCATTTTAATGAGCACCACACTTTCCATTTGCTCTCCTTTCACAGCAAGCAATGGAGCTCCCCTGAAGCACCTGCAAGGTAATAAATGGTCTCCTACTGCAGAGAGGCCTCTCCTACTGGAGAGATAAGAGTTCACCAGTAGTCCAAAACATTTCTGTCGGTAAATCTATTAAGATTTACGTCAAGGACATCACATGTTGGATGAACTGAAGGGACAGGGAGAAAAGGGGATGGTTTGGGGTTTAATAGAGGGAGATGGTTGCTCCCAAAAATTAATGACGCAGATCACTGCAATATAAAGTTTGGTGGTTTTTCCTCTCACAAGTGCTGCACAGGTATGTGTAATGTAGCTTCTACATATTTAAGTGGATTAATGATCATAACCTTACTACTAAAAATGAGGCAATTTTCTTCTGATGCGAAGTAGTTACCGTAGCTAAGATCTCAATTTCTTCTTTTTGGGAGAAAGTATCAGAAATGCTGCCCTATATTGTTCTGCAATTAGTTTTTTTCAAAGGGGTGTTTGAAATGAAATGGGTCTCTTTTTTTCTCTCCTATCAGAAATAAATATGGGAATTACTTGAATGAATAAAATGGCTGAAAGATATAACTTGCCAGTATTTTTTTAGTAATAGTATTAAATATTGATTATTTTACTGTATGATTGCCAAAATGAGAATCTTCATACTGGCACTTGTAGAAGCTACTAAATTACATTGATTTGAACCTCTTTTTACCTATAGGGTTTCATAATTCGGCATTTGTCGATATCAAATCAATCCAGTGCAAATTGCAGACACTCTGACTCCCAAAAAAGAGAAAAGACCAGTAGACTTTTTACAATAAGAGCAAAGCTTCAAACTTTCAGTCCCACTCACCTACACAGTATTTTAAATTAGGGAGTAGAATGTGTTGACTTTTAAAAATTAACTTTTAGATTTGCAAGTGTAATAATTTGTGGTGTTTATGAGAAGAATAAATAATAGGACCCACTAGAACACAGTCACAAAGACTAATAATCATAATAATTGTGTAGGAAGGAACACTGGCATAGTTATTATTCTATTATTCTCTCTTGATGTTCTGATGAAAAGCCTCTATCAGGGACTCCAAGTGCCCCATGCAGTCTTTCTAGCTTCAGTATTTTTAAATGTGCACTAGAGCTGGATGGACACAATCCAATTATTTTCACTTGAGATTTAGTTCATTTTGAAGCAGGTTTGCAGAAGTGCTTGGCTGGGACTGTAACCCACTTATAGCAGAATCTGTCTTAGGGGGAAACTCTTTCTTTCTTTCCTTGCTTTTGGGAAAGAACCAAAACCGTATGGCAACAGTTTGGAATATACTTGTATGCTCCAAGATGCTCTGTCATCTCAGACTCTCTGTCATGAGAACACCCTGTCATCTTAGCTGTTTGTGCAATGCGTGTTGCATGGTTCTCTGAAAACAATATAACAGCACTTTCCAAAATGATGCAGAAATCAGGGACCTTCCCAAGGGTCGTTAAGTGATAAAACCAGATTTTAATTCAGTCTCCTATTAAGGAAGACTATAAGTTCAAAAGAGGCTGTTTCCTTCACACCTTCCAGACAAAGCTGAAATGTTTTCCAGGTGAAATAGCATTCCAATAAGGGGTTTTTTTTTCGTTATAATTTGAAGTCTGAGAAGTAGTAATTGTTACCAGAAAAGGCTGCATTTCTCTTTCTGAGCAATACAGAGTCCAGACTTTATGGATTGATCTGGAATGGAGAATGACTGCATTCCAGACTGCCTTAGGCTTCTAGTTTGTAACCATGGGGTTTAGGATATAATTTATTGGATGCCAGCTTCTCGCAGTTTATTGTTTACAGATAGTAACTCATGAAGACATGGTAGTTCTTTCTCCCTCTGGTGCCCAGCCACATGGAGCTGTGAGTCTGCTGCAGTGTTTGAGTTAACAGATCTGGGTAATTTACCTTAGATCTTGTGCTCAGTCTTTGCTGCCAGCAATCTACTCCAAAAACAATATTTTAATCCATTTATTTTTGTTGTGTTTAAAAATGTGGCCTGGAATATGAGGAATATCTGGAATATGAGCCTGCTTTACTGGCAGTGGCAGAGTTACACCCGGTCATTTTTGCCTTATTCTGTCATCACTGATGTGGCTGGATTCCGAAGGCAGGGTAAGGGAGTTGCTCTTTCTTGGCTTGGCCTGTCCTGCTGCCTCTGATGAACCTGTGGAGACTGACTGGCAGCAGTGTGGGGTGTGCCTGGGACTGCCAGTGCTGTCAGGCACCTGTGCCATTCCCTGCCCACCTCCTGTGTCTGGGAACCCACCTGGAATGGAATTTTGACTCTGCCATTGCCTCATATCCCAGCACACAGGAGATTAAGATGAAGGCTGAATATATCTCTTGTAGGAGGCACTGAGTAATCCTTCCTCGTCCCAGTTCAGAGGGACAGAATTCTGTGGACCTGTTCCCCACTTGGAGTAAATCCTGCCAAATGTAATGTGGAGGAAATCCAGAGAGAGAGATCGGATGTGCAAAGAATTAAATCTCGGGTCTTTCAAGATTAGGAGTTTCACTGACCATAATTATGTCTCAGATTTCAGTAGAAAACTGACTTGGCAAAATAACCATTCTCATGGCTTGCCATGAATCCAAAATATTTCAGAGTATGCAATGCTATGAAGTATTTTCTTTGTCATAATTAAAAAGGCTCAAAAGCAGTTCTTTCATTATAATAGCCTTTCTTTTTTAGTAATGATTCAGGAGCAATTTTTTCCCCCTGTCAAATGCCAATTTATCTTGAAACTATTTTCTTGATTGCTTGTAGAGTCTGAAGATAATGTTGGAGCAAACAATTTAGTGTACTGTATGTATATCTCTGTATTAATCTTTATGTAAGTAATTGTAAACCATATTGTGCATACAAGGATTTTCAAGTTTAAGAATTATTGTAAGAAAACTACTTCACACATGCTTTGTGATTCACATTTCTGTTACCTCCTATTACTTTAAAGGTTGGACTTGATTTTTTGTATAAATCCAATTTATATTGGGTATAATATAATATACAATTTATAAAAATATAAATTTTTGTATAAATCAAATATTTTTTGTATATATTTTTTATAATGCTTGTGGATTATGACTTTGGTGTTTAAAAGAACTACTGGAGACAACAGTGGATTGATCAGGTGGCACTTTTGGCTCACAATAGTGCTTCTGTTAGGGAGGGCAGCTGTTTGGTCATTCTAATGAAAGGCCAGTGGCATATCTCTTTGTCCTGATGGGGCAACCAAGTCTGGCAGCATTTAGATAAAGATTGTTAGCTTTTGGATTGAATTGCTAGCTCATTTTTTCCAGGTTATTCATAAATGTGTCTGGGAAAGAAGTGGTCAGAAGGATGCATTTCTTCTGATTTTGGCTTGAGGATTTTCTTATGGATTTTTACAATAACTTTGATATTGGTGTAATAGAACAATGCCGTGGATTCTGGACAGTAATGGTGAAAGTAGTGCTGAAGTGGAACAGCAAAGACATCTTTATTTCCCTGAAGCTTTTCAAGCTGTTTGTTTAACTAATGAAAGAGAACCAACTCCCATGCTAAATCCTACTTGGATTTACCACCTTGTCTTTTTTTTCTGAGAGCCTTGGAAAAGGCAGAAACTTTCTGTCTAATGCTTGTGCAGTGTGTGCTGTAATGTGCCATTATCTACAGGGAAAACATTACAGGGATACTGCAGGGATGTCATTACAGGGAAACCCAAAAGTGCAGCTGATTCCAAAGTTTTCTGCACTAAGTTGTTGGATTTGAGGGCTCTTTTCAATGATGATCTTGGGTTTAGTGCTGGGTCAGACTGGAAGTCACTGTGCAGATAAGATTTGGCATGGTGGTCTGCATGGCCAAATGCTCTCTTCCTACTCTTGAATAATGGGCTCTGATCTGCTTCAGACATCTCCAATCCTCCACAATATGTTTGAACCTTCAAGGCACGACATTGAAATGTCTTTATCTTTTGTAATGCCATTAAAGCTTTCCCTGGACATGATAGCAACAATTTTGACTTGAGTGCTGTCTGTGAAAGAGCAGGAACCTTGCAGCAGACAGCCCTTCCACCTGCCCCTGGTTTGTGTGCTGCGTTGGGGTCTGCTTTGGGCCCCTAAGCTGTGGCAGCTGGCAGGATGCAGTGCTACATCAAGAGGTGGCCAGTGTCTGTCCCTTATGCTCTAAAAGCCATCTGAACCTCAAGAAATGCTAAATTTTCTCATGATGATCTCAGGGATGTTATATATTACCTTCTTACCCAGCTAGTTAAGCAGATGTATGATACCTTTACTTACATTGCAGATGCTTTCAGCTGAAAAATACCAGTTTTCCCAAAACTTTTCATAGTATAACTACTTCCCCTAATGTACACAGAGGCATTTCTTGCACTAATAAAAAGGAATTTTGAGCTATAGATCTCTGAAACAGCAGCCACATCTAGTTGCTAATTAGATAAGTGCCAGATGTTGGCTCCCTTCTTCTCATCTATCTCATGCACATCTCATCACTTTTAGATCCCTCCTCGTTATTCATACAGAGCAGGAGTTACAGCTCATACCCTCACACATCTTCCTTTGCTGATCTGTGTGCTTCTGGCTCTCACTGGGGTGTCAGACATTCTCTGAAAGAAGGCAAAATGGCATTTTTTTGTTAAGACCTGCAGGCAGGGCTGCAGCCCTAGTCCGGGTGTTTTTCTGGTGATGGCAAGGGCTGGTGTCCAGTGTGGTCCTGCAAGGATTCCTCCATGTTTGGAACAGAGAGGTTCCCACTTCTCACACTGCCAGGCAAGACAGAGAACCCTCTGTCAGAGCTACCTGGGCCAGGGCCTCAGGGAGAGTGCGAGCCATTAGACAGGGACAAAAGCTGGCTTAAACTATCATTTTGTGCTCCTAAATGTCAGCTCGATTTATGAAGGGAATGAGCTGGACCCCAGGAGCTTGGCTTCCCCTTGAACTGCATCTCAGGTGCTCTAAAGGAAAGAGACATTGCAGGGAGAGAAAAGGTGCCTGAGTGCAGTGTTGATGAGCTGCTGTTTGCATTCCTCCCTTGCTTGGCTTAATTTCTCTCAATTAACAGGATAATTTGCCTGTACAGTTAGAGTAACTTCTTGCATAAATGGGAGAAAAGTGGAATGGACATCTCCTGCTTACATGTGTGCTAAATGTGTTTGGAAACTGTCCTAGCATGGTCTCATTAGACCCTGGAGTTAACTCACACATCAGATATGCTAAAGGGGGAGCTCAGCCAGGACCAGCATCTCTTATTTTTTAATGTTTATCTTACCAGCTATCAAGGTTGAAAATTAACTTCCTTAATTTTTAAAGGCAAGTTTTATCATGTGGAGTTGGCCTTGGCTGGGAAAGAAAGAAAAATATACCAAATCAGTGCAGAAATTGGTGGCTCTCCTTCTATAGCTAAAGTTAAGCTAAAGAAGAAAAATGACATGATGAAATTGCTTCCTTTTAATAATTTTTGCCGCATAGTTTTGAACGTATTTTAAACTATAAATCATTAAGTTTTGCTAAAACTGCTGTGGTTTTGCCTTTTCTTCCTTGTAGATGCAGATTTTTGGACGTGAAGTTAAGAGGGAGGACTGTGCCTGCTGCTGGGTTTATTTACTCTTTGCTGTAGTTATTTCCACTTGCCATATTTTTAATCTGTGAGCATGTGGCGTGTTAACAGAAGTTAGCTGAATTTAGCAGTTGCCTTTGTGAAATTAGCCCTTCTCTGATTTTTAATATCATGGGTGATCACGTAGCAAAGTGACAGGCTGTGAAGGGAAGAGAAAGCAGGACTGTTTTTTACTGAGCTGAAATGTGAGGAGTTGCATTTCTCTTCACTCTGCCAGGGCTGAACTCCTTTGATGCCAGGTGAGTGAGGCTGGTTTTTGTCAGCAGCACCTCCCCCTTAGTGGCTTTCCACTGCCCACTTCCATCACCACTGCAGTTCCAGCCCTGCTTGCTGCCATCACTCAGCTCAAACCTTGCTGCTTGGGAGTTGAGGGTTTTCTTTCACTTATACTGACTGAGTTTGAGTTTGATTTTTTTTTTCCTATTGTGTCATTATCTGAATGGAAGTGATTTGCTGTGATCTTGGGGTGAGGGTTTTTTCACATGAAGAAAAAAAAGCATTTACCTCCAGGCTCACTTAGATGTGGGAAGAATACCTAGCAGGCCAAAGAAGTGCTGGTTAGAGTCAATTATTGACCTGCTTTGATCAAAATGATCTGAGAACTTTGTGATGCCTAGGAATGTATACTCTGTCCTCACAAGGCAGGGTTTTTTTTTACAAAAAATCTCATTTGCTTTGGAAAACTAATTCTTTCATAGATTTGTATCTGCTGTGATAAATTGGATTTAATGATCAGTAGGGGAGTACACAGATTAATCCTTTTCCTGTAACCAAATTTAATGCATCAAATTTACTTCTTAAGGTACTGTTTGACTCTTCTGCGCAATGAGCAAAAGAAACTTGGCAATCCTGTGCTGAGATACAGATACAGGCAGATTATTCAGATTGAGTGTCTGTTGTGCTGTGTTTAATCTTGGTTTATTTGGTCTATGATATGCCACTCAAACATGCCTGATTGGATTTTTTGATATTTTTTTTTTTGACTGCTCTTCCAAACTCATAATCCTACAGAATAGTGATATTTCACATTTCTGTAGTAGTACTTAGTTTTACTGTAGGCCTATGTGTAACTTTTTGAGGTGGCTGACTCTGGAAGGAATACAAGGTCTGTCTAGAAATGCAGTGACATTACAGAGCCTTCTGAGATGGGGAGCAGAGTGGTGTCCAGTGAGGAGCAGTGGAGAAAATGTTTGGAAATCAAAACATAATTAAGTAGGACAGCATTTGGCATGGAACAGTAACAGCATGTGCCAGGCACTGGGGAGGGAGAAATGCTTAGGCTCAGGTTCCCATCCAGAGGTTGTCTTTTCATTATGCTGCTGGAGCGTGTCTGCTACCAGAAACATTTAATTTAGACCAAATTCCAGTGAATAGAAGAGTCTGAGAAAGTGCCTGGTATCATTATTACACTGAACTTGATGATGGAAAACAGTTGGTGCTCACCTTTCTCTCTCCAGGGGGCAAAAATGTAACCTTGAACACTCAGTGTTTTGAGCTCTGTGTCTCAGAGGCAGCAGTGCTTTTGAGATCTTTCATAAAACACCAACTTCACCATTTCCTGCTGCCTCGCCATGTCCAGCAGGATGGCAGGGCACAGGATAAATTGGCTGCACCTTAATAGTGCTATCTATTTCTTGTACTATATTAAATTTGTGTTGGAATGCATGACATCTGACCTCAGTGACAGTGGTTGTGTGAGATGAAGTTCTATTTTATTTGTGTACTGAAGTGCATTTGCAGTAACAGGATCAGCTTTTAGAGCATTTCCTTTTACAAAAAGCTGTCACTATGATAAAGATTGGCTAAAGATAGACCATGGGCATTGCCAAGACCTAATAAAGGCTTATAATATAATGATGATTAGCAGACTAAATCAATCCAATTCTGCAAAAAGGAGGCAAATTCTTTGCGTGTCACTTTAAGTGTTGGTAGAGATTTTGACAGGATTTTTGTTTGCTAACTGATGTAAATTCCTGTGCAAAAGAACATGCTTTTCCTTTCAGTTGTAGTCACAACGTGAAATATATGTGTTGAGAAGTTAAGCTGAAATACAGAAAATGTTAGACATTTGAAAATTACATGCATTGTGCATGAGTATGCGTATGTCTATAGAGAGGCACCTGTATATGCACACACTTCTGATGAATAAGCTTCAAGAGTCTTTCTAAACAATAATCAATTTCCCTTTGTCCTTTATGAGATCAATAGTATGACTAACACACTAAGAATTTTCTAGACTCACAGTCTGTTTCTATAGAAAATGCTTTCTTTAAGTCTGTATCCAAGAGATCACCACCCTGGCACAGAGGAGAAAAATAATACAGAGCTCTTGCCGGCAGAGACAAATAGTTTTCTACCTCAGTACACACCTCTGCCTCTAAAAGTGTGCTGCAGCAAGGAAATCCATTTACAGTTTTTCTTTTACATAACAGTTGCAATGCCCTTAAGAGCCCCTGGTTGTTTCCATATTCTCTTCTCCGGTTGTCCTGCAGTATAGCTGCAATGAAAAGCCTGTTTATGGAGAACTGGTGCTCTGCAGAGTCTCTCGCAAACCTTACGGGTCAAAAGCGTGTTTGTCATCTTTGGAAGGTTTCTCAGATAATAATATGGAGGTTCCTACTTTTTTCAGTACAAGACTTACTAACCTAAGTGCAGGTGCCTTTTGTGATATCAGTCTTGCTGTAAGCACACAGATGAAGGCAAAAAGCGAGTAGGGATGGGTTTGACTTGTAATTGCCATGTCCCTGCTTGGCCGCAGTCTGTGTCTGGGGAGCTGCTCATCCCTGTGCTCAAAGCCCTCCCTGAGGAGTGATGGGCAGCACGTGCACAGCTGGGATGCATTCTTGGGCTGTGTCTGTGTTAGCTCAGTTTCTGTGACTCCTTCACCTTCAATCCCTTTTGTCTTTATCTGTGTATCCAGTGACCAGATTTGTGCATGCAATAACCATCTTGTTTCATATCATGTGCTTAGAGACCTTCTCTGTTCACATCTGCAGTTTCCTCATCTGTTCTGCCTGCCCCTTTTGTTGAGATCCACACTTGGTCCCCACTGTTCAGTGGGCTGGGAGACTCTGTGAGGTGTTTTCCTTATTCTCCTCTGAATCTACACAAATAGAAACTTGTTTAATGTCTCCTGCATCTTAACCTGTGTTCCACTGACAGACCTGTTGATGCAGTTTCCCTGTGTGTGTTTTCCATCCTGATCAACCATTTGTTTTTTCCTAAGCACTTTCAAATGCTGTTGTCTCTGCTAATATTTTTTTAGCTCACCTTCCCCAAAAGAAATCACAAAATCTATTAAATTGTCTTCTGTCATCAGTAATTTTGTTTATACTACTGAGCTCAACAGGATCTTAAAGCAGAGAATTGGACTCAAGCATCAGACAGGCAAGTGCAACAATGGAAACTCACAGATAATAGAGAATATTTGGCCTCACAGCTGGTCAGCAAAAACAGATCTGGTGGTAGTAGCATATTGTAAATGGAATATGTGGACAAAATGCAGTGCTGTTAACAAAATGGGGGGGGGGAAATGAGCTAATTTTAGTTTGGAATGTCTTAACTGGAATTTTGCATCTAACACGAGGGAGGGACATTTCTTTGTTTTTCTTGGAATTTTTTGAGCCTTCAGCTAGGACATGGATGTGATCCTAAGTTTCACCCTTTAAGACAGACATACAAACATGAGAGAAATGTGGAACGAAAAAAATTGAAATGAGAAGTTCAGCAGATCTAACCTCTGAGGGAAGGTTGAGGAAATTAGATTCTTTTGCTGTAGGAAAAAAAGGCTGAAGAAAACCACAGTAACAAATATCTAGCCTGTAAAAGATGCTGCAAAGAGGAATCTGATTCCTTTGTTCCTGTGTCCTCTGAGGCTAGAACAAGAAGTAATCAGCTTTAATTGTAGGAAAGAAGATACAACACAGGTATTTGAAAACCTCAAACTTTTCCTGTAAAAAGAGTGGAGCAGCAGAAACAGGCACCTGGGTGTGTGGTAGGGCATCCTTAGAGAGTTTTTCTTAAGGAACTATTAAGAAAACATCTGTCAGGGGTTGTCTTGAGTATTCTTGATTTTCAATAGCACAGGAGATGGAGCAGATGATTTATGGAGATTTTTGTCAGACTATTTGTATGTTCCTGCCATAGACTGTAGCCTCTCATTTTTACTGTATTTTGATTGCTATAATACAAAATTGAAATAGTTCAACAGAACTATTCCACAAGCTATAATAAGATCTCACAATGAGAAATGTGGTGGATATTGCAGGAAATTCGTTGTATGTGCCATAGAGTAGGTGCTGTACATCTTAGAACAGAGGCTATTGTGTCTTGTAATAATGGCATTATGAATTTGGGAGTTCTCACAAAGTGGCATTTTCCACACTTGCTGGTTTGTCAGGCTACTGCTTTTTTGTTTTCCTTGGAAGTCCACCTGAATATATATTTTTTTTTTTTTTTATAACAGTGTACAAGTGCTTTTGCCATTTCAGCTTGTTCTGTCTGCTCCAGAAAAGGAGGCAGAGGAGACAAAACAAGCAGCAAGACGACCCTCAATTCAATTTTAAATACAAAAAACTGACTTTCAGAGACATTTTCAACTTTTTTTTGAGGTCAAAAGGTTCCTGTTAGATTATCTTATTTGGCCTTGACTTGCTTTAGTTGATTAACAGTATCAATAGTGGTGCCAAAATGGTTTCTGGTGATGACACAGAAACATGTTTGTCTTCAAGAACCAGCACATCTTCTCGTGCCACCTGAGGCTGTTGTGTGTGCTTCTGTGTATGCACACATTCTGATTGAGGCATTTATTTCCATCAATGAGATATTGTCTCTTCTCTGTCATTAACAACTTTATTCCATTTGTACAATTCTCTTGCTTTCTGGGCATATTTCTCAGTATTTACCACAGTGCAGGTTACTGGGAAGCAAATCTTTCATATTGTGTTAAGAAATACATGACCAAGTTTGCAAATGTAACAGTTTAATAATTGTTTTAATACATTTCATTTGATGGAATAAATGAATAAATTTTTCTAAAGCCTTGGTTTAGGTTTTCCTTAAAGTGCATTTCCACATCATTTAAACTCCGTGAATGTGCAACTCTTGTGAGCACTTCATATTTAACATATTTCACCTGTAAATAAATGATAGGCTTCATCCTGATGGTAATATATTTCTCATTAATTAGCAAGTGCTTGCTATAGAGACTGAGAAACAAATTAGTGGAACAGCCACTGCTGATGACTGTCTAGGAAGAAAGTTCATAAAAACCTCCAAATAGACAATTTTATCAATTTTTAGGAGACTTTAATATGATACAGTAATGGTGAAATTTTATGTTATTTTCTCAGACTTTTATATGTGGGTTTTTTTTAATCAGCTGTCTTATTGCATAAGGAACTAGGAACACCTTTTTCTGCAGCTGTATAAACTTAAAACCATTTACCCTGCCTCAGACTAATGAGTGATTTCTAATACAATTAAAAATAGTTCCTTAGAATTCTGACTTAACAGGATACTTAAGCATGTGCTCAAATCTTAAATATATTATAAACCAAATTTAAGCTCTGAAGAATGGAGGCAAATATTTCAATGGCTTTTATTTGTTTAATATGCATAGATCAAAAGACAATTCCACTACTAATTCCTCATTATCCACAACCATTCTCAAGGTGCGTTTAATAAATGTTCCAGGTCTGAGGTCTTTGCAGGGGCCATGTCAAGTTTGCAGACTCAAGGCCTGAATAGTGACACTGCTATGTACCAAAGCAGCTTCTTGTTATCAGGTTTTTTTTCAACTCTTCAGGAGTTCATTGTTTTCAACAACTAAAAAGGGGTTGATTATCACAGAGAATCCAAATGAGATCACCCATGAATTGTAGGAATTCTGCCTGTGCCCTGTGAGCTTTTCTAGCACGAATAAGATTTTTTTGTTTCAGAATTGTATTATGTCTTTATAGTCAAGATTGGAGTGTTTGGAGTGGGGAGCTGTTAAAGAGGTTTGAAATGCGGTGCTGTGAGAAGGGAGTTTGATTGGAAAGGTAGAGAGTGGTGAAATCCACCTAAGCAGGGAATTACTGGTCCCACTGTATTGTCAAAGGAACCGAATTATTACAGCCCAGAAGCCCAGAATTATTTCTCCCAGAAGAAAAGGGAGTGCACAGTATGACAATAGCCCAGGGCATATCTGAGAGGAATTAGTAAAATGAAATTATTTGCAGTACACAGTGCAGATGCTGCAGAGTAATGGGTGAAAACAGAAGAGAGGAAACAGGTGTAACAGGAAAACATTGTGCAAAAACACTGGACGGACACTTTGGGTAATTGCTGTTTGTTGTGTGTGGGCACGATCAGCTACCATGGCAAGTTACTGAGGCAAGATGGGTTTTACAAAACCAGCAAACCCACCCTGCAGGGCTCTGTGCAGGCTGTGTCCTTGTAGAGTAGACACACCCACTGCGTGTCAGCTTTCTGTTTAAGAAAGATGCACTTTCATCATCCAGAGAGAAGAACATTGTTAAAAGCACGTGTGAGAAAGCTGAGGTGCTTTTCTCTCATGTTGGTGTGGTGGTGACTTTTTTCAAGTGTATTGGAAGCGTGTTTAGACAGAGAGCTGCTCCACTGGAAATCGTGCATCCCCCCATCTGGGAAGCTCCAGAGTTCTGCGGTGTGTCCTTCAGGATGTTCACTACCTGGTCTTCAGGGCTGAGCTCCGTTACTCTCTCCACAAAATTTATGTGAGGCTTTTGGATGTTTTTACAGTGAACTAAAACAACTGCCAAAGAGAAATCAGTCTTTCATAATTTCCTGGTTTCCTGGGCCATTTTGCTACAGTAAACAAATGAGTTGCTATGCAGAAAAGGCTGTATAGGATGACTCACTCCAACTGCGATTACCAAGGAACTAGTTGCTCAATTACGTTATATGACACCACATCTACTACTTAATATTTTTCCCTAAAGCTTCCTCTGGCCTTTGTTATATCACTGCTCTTCTGTTCCTAATGTGGAAATAAAATGTGATGTGTGAATTTGTGCTTTATTTCTTCTTGTTCTCTCGTACTTTTTACTTGAGAAGCTCTTTAAAACAACTGGCCATCGCTGCAGGTTCTGCAGGCAGTGCTCACTGCAGCCCCTGGGTTCTTTCATTCAAACCTTGTTTTAGGCCATATGTATCCTAATTTTACTGGACTGAAAATGTTTAGTAGACATTTGTCCAAATCAAAGCAGAAGCTGGTGTATTTATTTTGGAGCTCATAAACATGATTTAAGCTATTAACTAGCCAGAGCTTATTTCTGCATTCAGCAATCGTGAATTATTCTACCTTTCTGGCCACAGCCTTTTCAGGATGCAGCAGAAGAGCAGAGTATAAGTTGTGCTGAGGTAAAATCAGATGTTCCTGTTAAGTCTTGCTCCCCAGATTTTACAAGATTTGTAGTTTAAGTGCTATAGATGGTGTTGCCTGCCAGTGTTTGATGAGAAAGTCAGAGTTGGTGGACATTGATTTGCCGCCGGGAACCGAAACCATTAATTGAAGCTGTGGCGACAAATCCATTTCTTTGCTCTGCTTCGTGGATCCTGACTTTACAGTTTTCGCTACAATCAAAAATTCGTTCATGCAAATGCACCTTTTGTGATCAAAGTAATCAATTTTCCTGGCTTGTAGTCGACAGACTCGGGGTTCTAACGACGTGGCTGCGTGTCGCTGAATTCCCCAAGGGAGCCGAGTGCTCCCGGGGTGGGACGTGTGTTCCTGTGCCTGGAGGGATGGGACACCAAAGCAAACCTGCACAAGGTACTCCAAATGCTGCCAGCTCCGAGAGTGCTCTGAGACAAGACACTTGAATATAGATCTTTGAAATCAACATACTGGGTTTGGGGTGTGTGTTTGTTTTCTAGTTTATAACCACTCTAAATTGAGTGTACCAGAGAAGCTGTAAAGTAAATGCAACAGCGAGGTAGATTTTTTATTTTGACTGCTTGATTTTTTTTTTTTATACTTGTATACTTGGACTCTGAGAGCTCTGTCTAGTTCTCTCAATTTTTTATTTTTTTCATCTATTACTTCTTGTGATAGAGGGAAAGAAAGCATTTACTCAGGAAAGGTTTGAAGAGGAGGCTTTTAATATAATACATATAAAGTACAGTGAAGCACTACTACTGGAAACCTCATGAATAGATATGTTTTTATTAGTTGGTATTTGGGTAATTATCTGAACATCCCAAGAATGAATCTTTTATCACTTATTGATAGCACTTGCACTGATGTAAATCACAAATATTTGTGCTGTCAGGTTTACATTGGCCTGAGATTAGCAAATAGCCTTTCCCATCCCTCTTCCTGTATGTGAATAAATATACAACTTTAATGCTACATTAACTGACAAGCGCATGAGGGTCTTTGTTTTGCTGCTGCCTTTTCTTAACCTTATTGTACTGAGGTGTCTCAAAAGCTTGATTCAGTTTGGGGATGTTGGAAGCTGTCGGTTTTTGTGACTCATGTTCTTTTGTGTCTATCAGTGTGACTGTAAAATTCATAGGTGAAAAATTAAGAGGATCTTTGGGAGATATTAGGGTAGAAATGTTTATTCTTGGTCCTCTTTTCACTCAGCATGTTGGCCTGCAAATATCCTATAGTTTTAGTGGAAGTTCCAATTAAGCTGCTGTTAGGATTTAAGAGTCATTCTTTGGCAGAAATGGTTTAATTTATGGATGGAATTGCAGAAGAAAAGCTCTAGCCCTTATTATACAGGAGAACTCTAGTAAATGTGTACCCTAAAATTTCATAATTAAGGAGATTTCTCATCATTTCTGATCATTGAGCAATAGTGCAATGCCCTTGGTTCTGATATTTTCTCAAACTAGTATGTTATAGATAATTGGGGTTAGAAAAGGGTCATAAAATATGTAGGCTGGCATAAATGTCCTATTTATAATACAGACTATCTTGCATAACTGCAAGGGTCTCAGGTTGATTTTTTTTTAGTTGTATAGTAATTAACACAGATAAAATAAACTCGCATGTCCTTGGTTAAGACCAAGAGCAGTGTTAAATAGTACAATGACAACAACAGCACGTGCTTAATTTCTCAGCATTCCCTTCAGAAGAAATCTCTAAGCCTTTTGTACTGTTAATTAGCAAAGCAATATTACTTTGCTGAACTGCAGTCACAATTCTCATTTAATAGTTTTCACTGTAAAGTCTCCATAATTGCTTATCATTGCTCACACACGTGTGGGTACAGCTGATACAGCACTGGCTGAAGGAGAGGAAAAGATGCCCTCGGTGTGAGGAAGCCACTGAACCATGTTAAACAATTGTGGGAATAACTCTTATTTTCATGACTTTTGCACATGTAACTCTGAACCATGAAACTCTATTCAGATAGATTTGTCTGGTTTAATACACCAGCACTGTAACTTCGTTAAGGTCAATTGCAGGAGACTTTTGCCTTTTCGTTTGCTGCCTTGGAGGGGATGCTTTGGTTTTCATTTGTCTTTGTCAAGTTACGGCATTTTATCTTGTTTAACGTTAGCATCAGGAATGTCATATCTGGTGGATGATTTTTTCCTGAATGATATCAAATGTGTTACGTGACGGCCTCAGATGTTAGTTGGAGTGGTAGAAGTATGGCTTTATTCAAGTTTTCTGGGATTCCAAAGCTTAAAAAAATCAGTGTTATATAGATGCTGAAAATAGAACAGTTTAAGAAATGATGAAATCCTGAAAATGGCATTTCTGAGCCTTGTTAATATCACAAATAACAGAATATCATAAAATCAGTATAATTGAAACACAAATTTGGAAGTAGGGCAGATTTCATAGGGAATTACTCTTTAAATTCTTTATTTCCTTGACCTTTGTAAGAAAGGAGTTAGGATCCTGCAATCAAGAATCCTGTTCTTCTTTGTTAGGGATGGTATTCTGAATTTTTAGGTGTCCAGTGTGGATCATGTAGAGTATGTGGAAAGAGGGAACATCTGAGTACTACAGCAGTGTGACTGTAGATCATGGAGTTCCCCAGAGCCAAGTTTATCAGGTGAATTTTCCTACAACAATCAACCTTTTTGTACATACACTGTGCATATTAAGTATTTTTGAATTCACATTGAAATTAGGTATTTTTTGTAAAACCCTTAAAAACCATGCTTGAAATTAATTTCAAAAGGAAATTCTGCAAATGGGGTTGGACCTGCTCTCTTCTTTCTTCATTTAATATTTATATTGCGTGTGCAATAAAAGCTGCGCAGTGCTTTCCAGGAACTTCAGCATCTGGCCTGCTTCCAGCATGCTTTTCTCTAGCCAATGTTCTGGAATTGCTGGTGATTATTTACCTGTATAAGTGATTAAACACATTCTCATTACAAGTGAAGCAAAGTGGGATTTTTCCTTGTGGTCTAGGGCAACATGTTCCTCATCAGCGTTCTTTAATAACTTACCTATTTCTCCTTCTCTTCCATTTCATTTCTGTTCAGGACCTTTTCTGGCTCTGCTGACCACGTTAATCTTCAACAGTACCCAAGGGATTTTGCTTGTCTGCTCCTTTGGCATAGTCCTAAATTAGCTCTGTTCACATTTGTTCAAGGTATAGCACTGAACATACACTATGGTGTGGAATAGGACAATCTCTGCTCTTCTCTTGGATAATTAGTATTTCAAGATAGCCTTTCCTGTGCCTGGTGATTTCAAATGGGAACATTTGTTGGCACGATATTAGTTTTTTCTTCCTCGCTACCAATGCACAGAACATTTTGTCAGCAAAGGCAGCAGTTTGACTCAGCTCGTCCTGCCCTGACAGATCACTTGGTAGATAGAAGTGTTAGATTCCATTTTCTTCAGCAAAGCTCAAGCTGAACAAATAATTCAATTCCCATTTTGATGCTGGGCCCCTTCCACATTTTATCCAGGCTGGACAGATGTAACTTTTTGAAGATAGCTCAGTGGGGCTTCTTTGTTTGTTTTGGTTCTGCTTTTAGTCCTTCCCAGCGCACTCTTGTGAACACCTCATTTGGGAGATAATGGTGGTTACTTATTACCATTTAAATTATATCCCCAGTCATAGTTTCTTCAGGCTTTCATGTCATCATACTTGTAGTCACACCTGCTGACTTCCAGTCCTCAGCTCCTGGAAAAAAAACCTCTGGGTAGCCCAATATGCAAGGATGGACTTGCTCACTCACTGGCTGGTTGGGGATTTATTGAGCAACTGTCCTGCACATCCCATCGCTGTAAGAAATTGGACTAACTATTGAGATCGTTCACCCATAGGTTTCTTTTGCTTACTGTTCCTGTTCTTTCCCATCCCACAAAGAGTCAGTGATGCAGCAAGTACCAGGAGACTTTGAAGTATTGAATAAGGAATAAATAAATAAATTTATTTGCCTGTATGCTCACAGTGTGCCAGAGTTTAGTTTTTTCAGAGTGAAAACATCCATATGTATGTTTCAGGTTGATATTTTGCTACTTATGGTTGAAATTCTAAGTTGAAATGTAGGTTTCTTTCAGCATGTTCTCTTTTTCTATAAGGAAGGGTGGAATTATCAGAACTAAAGAAACTACTGAAGGACTCCTTGTGACAGCAAACAGCTTTTTAATGCAACAATGAACACTTGTTTGTTCAATGTTGCTTTCAGCTCCAGTCTCTCATTCATGAAGGAAGAGAAACTAGAAAACAAAAATCTAATTAATCTAAGGGTGTTGAATGCTTGTTAAAATTCACCTGTCCCAGGATGTCCATTTATCATGATTATGACTGAACAACCAAGCTAGGAAAGGTGCTGCTTCTTCATTTGATGCAAAATCATGATTTATTACCCTGTTTTTTAGTAATGGTTAAATCTAATGAACGTTTCTGCATGACAAATCATTTGTCTTCAGAGTAAAATTAGACATGTTATTCTTTCATGTAGAACATTACACAGCAATTCATGGGATACAGAAATCTTGTATCACTAAATTATTGCCAAGGCACTGTCTGCATTTATAAAGAACATGTGGGCATTAATGCTTTAATATGACTGTTTCTCTTTTGTAAAGGTATATAAATATTTTCATTTGACCTAATCAGTTTGCAAACTACATTTTCCTTCATGCTTGTAAATTCCTTGTCATAGATCTGAAAAATACATATCTTGATTTGATGAATAATTGGCTTCTTTGTCCATTCATTGTATGTACGTATAGAAGTAACATGGTCAATATTTTTTAGTGGATTCTGTATTTAACAATAGTACTTCCTACCTGAAGGGTGTAGATACTTTTTTTTTTTTTTTTTAAGCAGGAGATACTTTAATATTACTGCTGCTCATTTGCTTCCAGACTGCTCTTTATAGAGATCCTCCTGAGTAATTTTACAGTACTGGCAGCTGCCAGGTTGGGGTCTTGATGCTGCTCCTTTAACAGAAGCTCCATGGATTTCATAAAGAATAATCATTCTTTAAATGTTCTAGTAGCAAAAAGATCATGTAGATTATTCCATAGACTTCTGTGGAAGTCTGCCTGCTTTATTATCCTACCACTGCTGTAGGACCATATGTTTCAACCTGCTTCTAGGCTCTTTGAGTCCTCAGAAAAACTTCAGGCAGACGGTGTTCTAATTAAACCTAAAAAACCTTAAAATTTGCTGTAAACTGAGCCAAATTGATGATTGTGAGATTAGATTGTGCTAGAACTAGGGCTTACTGAAGACCTCATGCTTCAAATGTTTGTGCTCTGGCCTCTGCTCCTGAGCACTGTGCTCTGTTGTTAGCAGTAGCACTATGCATTTATACAAGGGTACAATTAGCAGGCCAGCCTTGGGCTCTGTTTTACTGAGTGCTGTGCCATAGGAGGGTCTCTAATCCCCTGAGAAGTTGCTCAGTCTCTCTCTTAGTGGTCTTGGAGAGTAGAGAGCAGGAACCAGGGCTGATTCTGGATGAGGAAAGGGGCAGTGCTCTGGTACTGCTCTGCCTGGTTCCGCCGGCAGAGCCCTGTCCTGGTGAGGGAATGCTGCTGTGAGTGCCTCGGCACCTGGAGCAGCTGCCAGGGAATTAGAAGGCACAGGCAGCCAGCTGGCCTCCCAGCCCAGCTGCTCCCACCTCTGACCATTCCTGATGGAACTGGCTTCCTTTGCACCACAGGCTCACGGATGCCCCTGAGAAGCAAAGTGATCTGCTCAGAGGATAAGCTGCTGCTGGCTCAGCACTGGGCTCTGGTGAGGATCTTGTGCACACGGAAAGGTGCACAGGCACATTCTCAAAGCTGTGCTGCAGGGCTCTTAGTTCCACGTGAGAAGCAGCATCTGTGAAATGAAGCAGTTAACTTGACAGAGGAGAAAAAAAAAAGTATTTTCTGTACTTTCAGTATTTTTCAGCATTTGGTATTATTTCATATACATATATTCAGTACTCGGTGAGTTGATATAATTATTTTCCATTAGTCTCAGGTCAAGAGCTTAGAAATCCAGTGAAAGTGCAGTAATACTGTTTTGTTCTTTAAAGCTATTGAGTTCATTTGGTTAACACATTTCAGTCTGCAGTCAATAAGGTGGTGATTTTAAATGAAAGTTGGGAATGTTATGCCACTATTTCATTGTTAGTCCTTGGTTGAAAGTCCCAATTATGGCAAGATTCATAATAAAACTTGAAAACAAAGCAGCAGCTGAAGTGAGAGGGCTGGAAAGATAGATGAAAAGTAGGTAAAATAATTAGCTGTCTCACAGTTGATGTGGCAAAAAAGCATCTCAGGATAACAAATAACTAGTACTGAAAGCAATCCATTATGTGCAAGAAAAGGTAAGACAATTACTGAGTAAATAGTTGTTGCAGAATTTCTCACAGTTTGGATATAAACATGATTTTAGTGTCTGCATCTGTTACAGAGGGGTCTTTTCCTGCTGGAACGCATCAAATTCTCGCAAACTCTATTTTTTACCCCTTTTCTTTTCTCTTCTTACCTGGGAGGTAACCTGGTGCTTCATCTTAATTACACTGTGTTTTTTCAGTTCTTTGGAGATACAAATGCCTTTGTCACACCAGGTGGTGATATCTGTATTAGCCTGCTTTAAACCTCTGCAGTAGCAGAAACAAACTTAACTGTTCTTTCCCCATTGGCTTGATATTGTGCATGTTTCAGCATGAATGTTCTGTCCACTGAACATTCATATTTTATGCCACAAAACATTATGATAACAGGGACAGAATACCCAATTTTTCCCATCTGCTGTGGGGTAGATGCTGTTTCCCCTAAGTTCATTCCTTTTAAGAAAATAAAAAACATCCCAGGATAGATTAAATGTCAATATACTCTCGGTTACCTGAGAGTGGTTGAAATTTTGGGTTATGTTTTTCCTCTCCAGTGCAGAGAAGAGGAAGGGATTACAGCCAGAGCTTCTGGAGGCTGGTCTGTGCCTTCTGCAGGAGGACACAGCTCTGTGTTTGTTACTGCCTGGACTTCTCAGAAGGAACCATGGGGAGCTCAAAAGATCACTAAAGTTTAGTTGAAGAAAGGAATAAGCTTTTGGAGGGGGATGGTTTGATTTAGTAGGTGAATATTCAGCTGGGCAAATTGCAGGAAGATGTTTGGTCCCAACTTCACAAATGGTGAAATGCAAGAAATCTATCTGGGGTTATTGTCTGGGACTTTTTCAGCATCCCTGAACTCTCTGTACTCTCTAGTAAATATGACACTGCCTACCACAATACCATGATTTCTGTGTTCTAGCATGAGCTATTTTAAGGCAATTTAAAAGAAACTCAACTAAACCCAGCCTTTCTTTTCTTATTTGAAAATAGTAATTAATCATTCTGTTTGTTTTTTCTTAATGTTTGTTTCCTTATTAAATTGTGCCTGAGCCTTGTTGCCCTCAGCAGTGGTTTTTACCTGTGACATCTTGTTGAATTTACAGGGAAGATGTGGAAGGCACAGTATTAATACTAGGGGATTAATACGGGATTAGTATTAATAAGGGAAAGAATCTATACCTCGAGACAGATCTTTGAGCAAACATGGTTCTAGAAGAGTTTTGAAAGCCTCTATGCTCTCTCTGTAGCAATGGTCAAGTGTATGTACTTGGATTTTTTTGGACCTTGGATGAGTGGTTGAAGCATTAATTTTTCTTTTCATCTGATTCTCTGTGGGCACTTTGTTATCCTACAGGTATAGAAGTTTCCTGTAATGATCCTCTGTCAGTGGTGATGGGAGTGTACACAGAAGTACAGGTCCCTATTTCCATGACTGAAGCTTTTTTCCCTTTTTAGCTATAGACAGTTCCTGTTTGTGACCTCAAAGTTGACACAGCAGTATAGAGTTGGTTTGAGATGTTTCAGCACTTACAGCATTTCCTGTCTTGAGTGAGCTCTGGTTATTTTTTCAGCATAAGTCATATGTAGCAAATGATGTTGCACTGTGCAAAAGTAGGAAGATCTGGAATTCAGAGTGTTGTACAAGTATCCCTAGTGGGACTGGGCCACACCTCTGCTGATAGCAGCCTGTCCTTCTAAAGAACATCTTGGCCTGGTGTCAGAGAGCTGTGGGCAATCTTCTGAGCAGACAGTGTGTCTTTTCTGAACAAAAAGGTGAAAATACTGCAAAATACATGTTGCAGATTCTCAGTGTAAGAGCTCGTTCTCATGCATGTCGGAATTTTATTTCCAAACTGTGAAGGTGAATGCCTGTTGGATTTGCCTGTGGGAGGAGACTTTTATAGTTTCTTACATTTGTTATATAGACACCAGATTCAATGATGAACTCTGAAGAAGGCAACTATGTTTGTTACAGAAACTGGAATAGAGTGTAAAACACAGGGCTTTGGTTTTGACTGCTGGTTGCATCAACAGGGGAGAAAAAAATATAATTATATGTTTCAGAAGATTTGACCAATTAGCTCCTAAACAGCTTCCCTGGTTTTTAACTGAACTGTTTATCAGAGTTGATAAGGCCTTTGGGAGAAGAGAGGGTCACTTGCTTTCTCTGTAGAGTGCAGGGATGGGTAAATAGTTCTGAGGAGTGATAATGTGCCTGTTTGCTGTCTGCTTTTGCTGGAGTTACAAAGGATGTGGAGTTCCCAATGGATTCCAGGGCACCTCCTACTGCCTTGGAAGAGATCCTCTGTCTTGGCATTCTCCTCTGCTTTCACAGGGACATCCTGTGTGTTTACCATGCTCATGTGGACTTTCACATTTTAATCTGAACATTTTAGCAGAGTTTTATTTTAAATAGAAAAGTTTTACTGGGAGTCGATGATGGAACAGACACTTCAAGCAAACAGTCCCCTAAGCACAGAACAGAAAGACTAGGAATTTCTCCAAAGCAAAGTAATCCCCAAGAATCCTCCTTGTTCCTTGAGAGTCCACCATATTAACTTAACAAAATACTTCCTCCCTTAAGCAGAGTCTCATTTCTCTGTTTTCATGAGTTCAGATCCTCTTTTCCCCTCTGTTAGTGCCCTTGTGACTTTGAATGATGTTTGAAAACTTCAAAGGGGACAAAGTGTCACTTTTCAAAAATCTGACAGAATACCTCAGTGGTCAGTCAGTAGAGCAATGCCCTAAAGGCATGTCTCAAAATCCCAGATTTTGACTTGTTATTCCCAGGAAACAGATTGAAGAAAATGTACTAGATGTTCTGTGTATGTGCTCGTGTAAATGAGCAAACCCTTCTGAAAATGGTGATGTGTCACAGGGGGAAAAAATGAGATGATGGGAGAAAAATTAGGCTAAGCTGTGTTTTAAAACTGAAATGCCTATCTTGATACACGTCAGAAACCAGTCTTAACTTTTATGTGGCATTTTATCAGAACTCTGGATTTAGTGTTTGCATTATGCCACAGAGCTCCCTAGCTTGTAGAGGAATTTATCTAAGAGGATTTGGGACTTACAATTCAGGCCTAAAGCTATGCTTGTCCATCAATAGACTGTGGGTATCTCTGTACTTCTAGTTCTGCAGTTAATTAGCTGGGTTTTTAATGGGTTCAGGAGTTCTTGTGCTATTTTGATTGGTCTCTCTGCTTAAAACTAATAAAATGTTGCAACAAATCTTTAGAACTCGTAATGTTTTGATAGGTTGTACAACATTAGTATTTGAAACAGCAATACTAATTTGTATTGTCCCTATTTGCTGAACACTCCGATTAAATTTTTGTCTCATAGTCATTTAATATGCTGAGTTTTAAACATTCACAGCTCAATTCTCTCTCCTGCCCCCGAGGTTGCCAATGTTATATTTTTCCAAAT
>WAAG01074536.1:74691-124556 GCA_013390105.1 Tichodroma muraria
CCAGGTAAAATTCTGTCCCAGGTCCTTCTCCTGCCCAGTGCAGTTAAGGCAAAAGATCATCTCCCTGCTCTGTCTGTGTGAGGCTTCTCTTGTGCTTAGTGCTCCGAGGGCAGATTTCCAGTGGATCCCAGCCAGTTCTCTGGCTTTTCGTGGAAGACTTTCAAGTGTTCTGATACAAACATTGAATTGCCCTTCTGGGAGCTATAGCATCCTTACAATGATCAGTTGAGCAGGTCAATATCTCCCTTCTAGAACTGACATGCCCAGTACTGGGTGGTTGAAATTTCCAAACAGTTAATTAAAAGATACTGCTGAAATCTCATCCAGAAGCTGAAAACAACTTTATACGCTCTGAGAAGAGCCCTGGTAGACTAACCTGCTAATTTCAGTCAGTTTTATAAATATGGTAGCAAGCATGCAGCGTATGACTGTTGTGAAATAATAAGATTTGGGCATATTTTTTTCTTCAAAATACAGTGCCCTTGGGGGAAAAAATAATAAAGGCATCTCTGACAACTATTTTTTAATTTCCACAAAGATCTAGCTGTGATGTTCAGGCATGATGAGATACCATGAGGAGAACCAAGCACAAGCATCTTTTATCTGGTTGTGTGAACATGGAAAACCTTGGCCAGGGCATATAAACCCTCATGCAATGTTCTTCTTTGATGGAGAGGAAATCCTATTCTAAAAGGATTAGTGGAAAGCTGGTCTGGCATCTCTGCTGGATCTCCTAAATGCTGAGGAAGAGGATCTGATTTGAAAGACCTTTATTCACACTATCTTATGCATACTGGTTTGGAAGGAAAAAAGTGAGTGTTCTAACATACTGAGTAACTGCCACTGGTGATGAATTGTGTTTACAAGCTCCCATTCTACTGATGTGCATAAGCAGTGATCACATTCCTTGCTGGCCAGAATCCAGGGCTGTAGTTTCCTGCAGAACTGAGGCTGCAGTTGTGAAGCCATTTCACCTGGAAAACAGGTAAAATGTAAATTTCCTTCCCCGATGGCATTTTATCAAGTTGCAGTAGATGCATCATCCTTCAACTGTTTGACTTAGTAGAAATCAATGATAAGTTCATATCCTCAAATGGAAAAAATAAATCAATTAATAGCCAAAAAAGGACAAAATCAATACAACGTATAAAACAGTGTCGGCCTAATTAAAATATCCTGTGCACCTCAAAATTACTTAATGCCTAAAACTACTCAACAGCAATTCCCAGTCTGCCAGAGGAAGAAAAAACCAATGATTAAAAAAATGCAGACTCCCATCATTTGCAATGCCAATTTTAAAAGGAGCTTCCTTTTGGATTAGGAGTTGAGAACAAGTAACTACAGGGAGCTTCAGAGGCTGCCTTTCCTCAAGTGTTCATCCCAAATCCTGCTGACCTTGGAGCAGCTTTGAGGCTGTCTCCCTGTGTGTGAGGCCTTCTTGAACAATTATCCTGATATGTCAGCCTTGAGCAAGTTTGCCATTAATTTTGGTCAGCCTTCATTTCCAGCCTGCTGTTTCTCTTCCTTCAGAGCACACCTATTTAAATGTTGCTTTTACAACACAAACCTGTTGTTCATATCTTGGCTTCCCCAGAAATGCTCTAGAATTGCCCTGAGCAGTGATGCAGTATTTGGAGCTGACGCTTCCTCACACCTCTTTGTTTTACTGGTGAGGCAGATATCTCAGGATTCTACCTCTGTTCTTCTAGCCTTTTATTTGGACTTATCTTGTTCATACTGATAACTCTGGATATTTTGTGAGATAAAGAAAAATAAGGTAGCAAATATGAAGAAAGGAATCAAGCAGTCATGTAGTGATTATCATTACTGTCTGCTGTATTGTTCTGATGGTAACAAATGAAACAATGCCATAAATGTAGCTGTGTTGTAGGTTATATTATTTTATTATTGTTTCTTTTTGTGCTCATTGTTGGGACAACAATGTGTCAAATTATTCTTTTCCATCTTCTGCCTGCTAAGGTAAACAGTAATACTAAATACATTGTGCATCAGCTTGGCTGTTCTACCTGGTTTAAATCTGACTTGTTTTTCCTGAAGTACAGTTATAGCAATAGCTTCAGGACAAGACTAATGGAGGAGTTCTCTCAGTGTGTGACTTTCATCAGCATGGTTATTCTAATTTTGATAGACCATCTTTTCCACTCTTGTTTGCCGGAAGATAAGCAAATTGCTACAGGTTTTTTTTTTTTTTACAGTTTTACAGTTACTCTTTTCCAATAGCATGGAAAAGAGCTCTGTTTGGCAAGTTCTAACACGTGTGAGGTTCCTAAAACCTAAAGGAGGGAAAACAGCTGTTACCAAATGAAATTTAGTAAGGCTCAGAAAAGGAACTGAAAGTAAGGTGCAAAGTCACAGCCCTGCCATAGTTTTAAAATGGGTGGGATTTGTTTTAAGTTCCTTTCAGGCTCTGCTCTATGAAAGATTCACTAAGAGGGGAAATAATTAGACACTACTTCATTGAAATGTCTGCCTGGACAGATTTCTTCATTCTGTGGTAACATGAGAATTGGAAAACTTGTGATCTAAATAGCACTAATGATGCTTCTTTATAGATATCAGTGTGAGGGGAGATTGTCTGGAAAAGTTGTTCTGCCAGACCAAGTGTGGACTGATAGTTCAGGGCAGTCAGATGGAAGTGAAAAATACAATTTAAAATTCTTGCACCAGATCAGGGATCCCTGATAATCAGAGATAACACAGCTGATTATTCTGGTCAGAGTATACCTCATTCCTTCCTATTCACCATATTTCTGTCCTGGTTTGCCAAAGAGTGACTTCAGATTGGTAGCCCCATAGTGTGAAATACATTGTTATTATTACAGCATTCAATAGTTAATATTAATTGGAGTAAATATTTGTTACTACAGTATTGGTGTTACATCACCCTGTAATATCTGTATTGAATTAACTGCTTTTCTGATTACACAGAAAACTGAATTTCATTTTAGGAGTTAAGACCCACTTAGTTAGCATATGATCCCAAGTCACTTAAGTTGATCTGAATTATTTGGGGTTTTTGGCAGTGCTAACATATGCATATGTGTTTTTTTTTTGTTTTTTTTTGTTTGTTTGTTTTGTTTAGTGTTTTATTTTTAGTATTGCAAACCAAATTACTGTGTCCAACTACAGAAACTGCTTGTATTAAATCATAAGTGACTATTACTCTTCTAGTCTTCAAACATTTGTTGATAAATGCCAGCAAAAGAGACCGTTTAAGGCACTGTGGAAAACAAAAAAGCAACAAAACACAGTAAAAACATGCAAGTAAAAATTAGTGTATCTCCTTTGGTACTGCAGACTAAGAAGTCCACCTGGTCTGTAACTGGTAACAATTTAGACTACCTAGTTCAGCTTTTGGTAGGATTTGGAGGTTGCTTTTTGGTGGCTTTGTTTGTTTTCTGAACAAAACAAATTGTTCTGAACGTGTCAGGTCTTTTACAGAACGGGACAGATGGGTTCTCTGTGTTGAGTATCTGGGGGCTGTAGCAAAGGCTCGTGTCTACATGACAAGAGCAGAGCATTTATCAGGATATTGGTGCTCTGGGATCAGCCATTTGACCCAGAGTAATGCAGGACAGTGATGGGAAGGCTTTCTTTGAGTCTTTTTCTTTTTTTTGAATATGCGAAGAGGTGTGCAGGCTGTAAGGATAATAGTTTCATTCTGTTCTTATTAATGCTTCTCAGGCTCCTAAAGGCTCTCCTTTTCAATATATTAAACATATTTGTTTCTTTGATTTTTCCTTAGCTTATAAGAAACCTTTATCTTACTTGATAAATGCATCAGTGTTGCTGTGTGGGGCCCTCTGCTCTCGCAGGCAAGCTGTGCCTGCTTGGTCCAGCTTCCAGCCCAGCAAAAGTAGCACTGCACAGCCTTTTCACCCACCTGGGGAATGGGTAAATGCATTCATCCAGAAAGTGGCAGCACTGATCTCTGCAAAAAGTTGTGAGCTCTATGAATGCAGAGCTGTAGGATGTGTGTTTCTCATTTTGTCTTTTAAAAACTAAGTAGATGGTTGAGTGGGGTCTTGAAAATCACTGAGGTACTGTCTCTCTTTGATATTCATTGAAATGCATTAATCACTGTTTTTTTGGGGAACCCTACTGTCCTGGATAGTATGTTTACTCATATTTCCCGTTCTCTTCCTTCAGGGACTGCAACTATATCAGTATAATTATGTACTTGTGGAATAGCACAGAAAGTTTCAGTTGGGTAAAACATTCCTGTCAAGAGCAAGGCTGTGTTGTTTACTTATAGAAATTAGAATACTGACAGTGTTAATGGTGTTTAAAGTAGACATTTAGAGATGCCACTGTTTGCGTAGAAATGTTTTATAATTAATTGGAAGTACACTTGAGGAAAGCTAAGCTGATGGGATCATAACCATAAGGCTGCTTTGTTGTCCTGATTGGTACACTGTGTGTCTAATTGTTTGTTGATCTGGCGTGGCTCACAGATGCATTTAATGAGTCCCACTTGGGTTGCCTTGGTTTGCACTGATCTTCCCAGACACATGGGAGCATGAGATGTGAAGGATGTGGTTTAGTTAGGCTACAGCTCTATTAATGCAGCTCATCTGGGAGCTCTTCAGCAATAACTTATGAAGTACAGGTCATGATGTCTTGCGTTGCTGCCAGCTGGTAGAAGTTTGCATTTGCCTCCCCAGGCTCTTGCTGGGCACCTGCTGCAACCCTGTATGTGAGGATTAAAGTGCTTGAGGTCTCTTAGAGTGGTATTAAGTATTAGACTATGACTTTATTACATCACTTTTTAGTTCTTACTCAATGTGGAACCGGGTTTCTCTTTATAAGTGATCTGCACTGTGCAGCTGATGGAGTGGCATCAGTTATTGATTAATTTATTTGTCCTGCCCAAGGTTTCTGTATTGCCAATAGTTAATAGCTTTTATAAAATACACTCTTTGAGGGGCAGGAACTTGCTCCAAAATGGCTCAAATCAGATATGATTATGGAAAGTAGTCACTGATTTTCATTGATGTTTTTCCTGTTTCTAATTTACAGATCTTCTGGTTTTGTACCCCTGCTAAGGTCCAAGTTCTCCACTGCAGTATTTCAGATCAGTTTATAGTTAGTATTGTAGAAAGGGCCCATTTCTGTCACCAGAGTTTGTGTGAGAGCTCGTCCAGTATTTCACCCACCTATCCAAATAATCCCTTCATCTGTCTGCTTTTTACTGGAAATTTTAAGAGGCAGAACTGGCCCCAGTGCAATCTTATTCTGTAATTCTTCTTTTCTGAACCGCAGTGAAATGAAGTTAGACACGTGGATCTTCTGTACCCAGCCACACCCGCTCAGTGCTGATGCCACCTTGTGAGCAGTTCCTGTGCTCCAGGAGGAAAAGATCAGCGGAAGCAGGCATGTGTGAACAGCAAGTGTTTAGTCTCTCTGATTAGTTTCCAGTAATTGTGTTGGGGTCCTATCCATGCCTCCTGGGTTGCTTTGTTTGTTTGTTTGTTTTTTTCCACTTGCAAAAGACNCTTTTTTCCCATGTTTTTTTCCCCTTTGAAGAACATTAAAGGAGTTAAGATGCTTTCTGGTTGCCTTCTTCTCCAGGACTCATCTGCTGTAGCTCGGGGGGGCACACGGGGTGCCAGGTCTGGGCTGCTCCCTCCCTATTGCAAACAGCTGTACTGCACAGCAGGGTATAAATCTTTGTGTGCAGGGTTTTACTTGGTTTGATGGATATGACCTGTCCTGCAGCATTACCAGTGACAAAGTAATTCAGCACCAGGAAGTATGACTGCTCTGATCACGAGGGAACGGCTTAAGCTGAAGGTTGTAAGGTCCACACAGCACTGCAGGATGCAGAAGAGCCAGTGATTGCTGAGCACTGCTGCCTGCTTCCCTGCCCTCGTGCCCTGCAGCCATTCTTGTCATCCCAGCAAAGGGAATAATTAAATCCTGCTCAGTTTTTCCTGTTAATCCAGATATAGCCTAAAGCCCTGCCTTTGAGGAAGGAGGAGTGTGGTTTAGGATCCATTTTTAACATGTGCTGTGGTGTTTTGTTTTTCTGGATGCACAGCAGTTAGTGCAGGTTTCTTTTCAGGAAGACACAAAGTTTTTGACGTGCAATCTTAAATTATCATGTATTTCCACTGAGTGTAGCAATTCCTGGTTGTTCCATTTCTTCTAGAAAGATGATCTTGGCAACTTTTTAATTTATTTGTATTGAACTGTAGAGTATAAACTTGTATAGCTGGGAAAAAATATTGTCTCAGATGGATTCAGTGTTCAGTTCAGAGGCAGGTTGTCTTATGTGAGCTGGGGTGGGAATTTGGATAAAAAGTACATCTGATGTCTGGATATGTCTATAAAGCATAAGAAAGATTGTGCAAATAGTTACTTCTTCATAAGCACAAAACCTTTGACACTAATCCTTTTATTTTTTCAGTAACAAAAGCAACACTGTACACTAGTTTTAGCACTTATATGCTGTTCCTATACAAATGTTTAGTAAAGTAAATTGGATTACCTAATTATGAAGGGGAGTTAAAACCAGAATCTTGGTTCTTCTGCTGTGCTTACAAATTCTGTTGTCTCTGTAACATTAGCTTGATAGAAGAATAATTTGCATGTTAACTTGTTTAGTGCAGTGATGCTGCTTGTTGTAGTGTGTATGGTTAATTAGGAATCTGGAATTGTATGCAGCTAATGCCTTGTTTGTTCTCAGCTGGCCTGTGCTTGCATAAACAGTCAGAAAATGCTGCACAAGCACAATTCCTTTGGAATTAGGTTATAGTTAAATTAAATATAATTTAATTATAATTAGATATGTAAATAATTTAGTCTTTTAGCCTTTTTGAGATAAAGATCTCCAGCTGTGAGTTTGCTGGCTGACAAGTCTCCCATTGGAAAGAGAGGCATGAGTTTCTTTTCTGTGAGTAATTTAAAAAGCAAATAAATACTATGAAAAAAAATCACAAAGAAATTCTTCACCATTTTACTTTGATTTTATTCTTTGGCTACTTATGTTCTTAAAAGGTTTTGCTTTGTAATGAATAGTGAAGTTATGGCTGCTGTTGTCTATGTTTGCAATGTGTCTGGAATATTTCTGGAGTCATAATTATTTTTTCAGAGAGCACCAATATTGTTAGCAGTCATAAGGCAGCAGTGAGGCACGATCTCTCACAAACAACTTTTTTTGCTCTGTTGCAGTTTTCCTATTTAATGCTGTTAAAGTTTGGTGAGCAGCTTGCTGCATTAAATAATTTTATGTTTTCCCTTTAGACCCCTTTGCTGCTCTGTGTTAAAAAAAGCCTCTGTTAACTTTGGTAGGTTTTAAGAGCATCTTCTACAAGTGTAGGCTGAACAATTTCTAACTACAGCAGCCAGTTCCTGATGTGCTTGCATCTGTTTTGGAAACTGGTTGATTTAATCTGGGGGAGGTGTGTGTGTATCCTTGTCCCACATAACTGTTGCAGTCCGACAAGGATTTCTTGAATCGGGCTTTTAACACATTATCTGTAAAAGGCAAATAACTTTTGAATTATGAAAGTATTGTTTCAAGGGAAGCAATTCTGCCTTTCACAGAAAGGGCAATGAGGAGCTAGAGAGCTCCTCTCAGAACTCCTCTCAGATGTGCAGTAAAAGCACAAGAGACAAAAGACACAAGTTTCAGCGAGGGCAGCTTCAAGGAGATGCCAGTAAAAAGTTCTTCACACTGAGCATGGTCAAGCAGAGTCAGTGGCCTCAGAGGATGTGCAGCTGCCTGCAACCTTGGGGGACTGGGCAAGGCCCTTATCCATTCCTGATCTCAAATTTAGCCCTCCTAAAGGGACCTCTGTGCTCCCTTTGTGCTGAAATCGAGATTCTCAGCCAGGTCAGAAGAGGCAGACTCCCCTCTGTCTTGTAACACAATGAATAAATCCTGCCCAGGGAGAACCTCGGTGTGAGGTGGAGCTGGGATCAGCCCTGCCTGTGCTGGCTCCAGTGTTCCCTCCTGCCTCAGTGCTGCTGTGGGAGACCTCTGGGGAGAGAGGACTGGATAACTCTGGTTTATTTTGGAACACAGATTGTCTCCTCTCAGCCAATGTATGTAACTGGTGCATCATCGTCATGTCCAGATCCGAGCAGTCTCCTCTCTCATTTTGGACTGATGCCTCACAGTTATTAACAGACCTTCCAGCTGATCTTTGATTCAGTAAGATCATCTAGGAGACAATTGTGAGATGCAAATAAAACCTCTCACAATTAACCTGTATTGTACCACACTGCAGACCTCTGACTGTAGCTGCTCAGTTCAGTCTTTGCCAAGTCAACATAAGACTTTCAGCTGCGAGCACTGATATCCTATCTAGAGGTCTGCTTTGACATGGAAGGGAAAAAGAAATGTAGGGTTTTTTCTCTTAGCTGGCTTTGTGGTTTGTTTGGTTGGTTTTTTTAATTGAAATGGAAATTTTGTTGTCAGAGAGCCTGAAGCATATGAATTCTGAAGTCTTATTCCTAATAGAGGTATTTGCATAGTGAGGAATAATTTTGAATAGTGGGATTTTTCAAAAGTACCTGAAGAAAAAATTTAGACTATTAGCCTTTTAGATTTCTGGAANCCCTTTATTCATCTGCATTAAATTCCTAGCAAGTATGTGCTTTTATTGGTGATATAATAACGTAAAAATTGTCCTGAGAATTAGCAAACATAAATGAATGAAAATATACTGCATCCAGAAATCTATAAGCACTATGAAGTATTTAACATATGTCTGTGAATGTTCCTGTTAAAATGATGAGATCTTATTGATCATCTTGGTGTTGAAAGAGACACTTGTGCATCATAAATACTGAAAATACGTGTGTGCTGGAAACATAATGCAGATTTTTGCCATTGGACATGTAGATATAGAAACCTGCTCTTATTAGGCCCTGCTGAGGAAGCAGTGGGGCTCAGTGCCGGCACATTATTGTACATGGAACAGATGAAAGAGTCCAGACCCAGATTTTCAGCTGTCTGGAGACCAAGGACAAAAGGCTCATCATTACCTTAAATCTAAAGCGGTAACAAAAATAGAACAAATTGGTTCAGGGGATGGGGAGAGATGATGTCTGGCTAGGGGATGGAGTGGAGGGAATTACAGAGGGGGCCCATGAGAACACACTTAAAATAAGCTTGGGAAACGAGCAGACATTATTTGGTCTGCAGCTGTACATGCTACGTGACTGAGCAATTAACTATCATTCACTGACTTCTACAGATTTGAAGTAAAGCAGGATATATTTTTATCTAAAAAGCAGCAAGAGAGTTGACAGCAGCAGCCTGACTGTGTGTAAGCATATTCTAGGGAAATCCATTTTTCAGAAAATGGAAGTAATTGTCTAAAAAGAAAAGAAAAGCTGGGCTGTGTCTTTACCTACAAAATCATTCCCTTGTTTAGCATTTCAGCTTCTTCAAAGTCCCAGATGCTGTTTAATGAGGCTTAACCCCAAGTTCAGCTCTGTATTGAAAGTCAAACGTCGATCTTTAAAGATGGAAGTGGTAAAGTCTGGGGATTTATTCCAGCCTAACCTGGCTGAAAACTCTTGAGTCTCTTCAGAGATGTGACCACAGTAAGATAACTGTGCAACGAAGTAGGCATCAAAGAATGTGAATACTAAATAAACCTAAAATGTTGCAGAATTATAGTAATTCTTTACAGGTATAGTTTGTATTTCCCTGTGATAGGACTCAGTCATATTAAACAATATGAGTTTTCTCTTTCGGAATTATTTGTAGGAGGAAATTCTTCAATTATTAAAATTGGCTCAGAAGATTTTTGTCCAAGATTTTAGTAATTACATGTGGCAACTTGGGTTCAAATTTCAAATCTCATCTGTAGAGATTTATCCTAACATACAATAAAAAGCTCTTTAAAACTTATAGCTGAAGATGTTATTTTTGCCATCCATATAATATTTCAACAAATAGAAGGGAGAAGGAACAACAGTTCTGCCCTTCAGTCAGGGTGTTTTTGTTTATAACAAGGTCTCTGAATAGTAGGTATTTATTCTAATGCACTGACTTTATTTAAAAAATAATGAAAATCCAAAAGGTCTTGTCTTCTCTCCAGAGGCTGGGCTTCTTTCTACTGTAGATGTGTTTTTTCTTGAATGATAAAACAGTTGAAACCTTTCCAAAGTATCAAATTGGCACCTGGACCAGGAAAGGAGTGGGAACAGGTGCAGGTACTCTTCTCGTAGGTTGAACTTTAGCAGCAATTCCATCTGTCTGTGCAAACTTCTGTGCAGTTTTCTGCTTTTGAAAGAGACTGTGTGTGGGGAGATGTGATGGGTTATCTTACTACTTGCTCTAAAATGTAAGATCTTTTCAGAGAGCTGCTATAGACCTCACTAGAGATATTTTATTGGGAAGAATTAAATATAAAACAGCTCTAAGGAAATAAGTAATGTTTTTGTTGTCAAATTAGTTTTATTCATTTAATATTCAATATTTACAACAATGATTTAATATAGCTGAACTGATTTGGGACCCTGAGATTTGAACCTTTTTGAGTGTTCTTGTGTCAGACTGTTGTATTATCCTGAGACTTATTTCCAAAGCAATGTGCTGGAATCCTTTATTTGCAATGACTGGATGTATGCTCTGTATATTCATTCCAACAGCACCGTTAGCCTAAACTTAGACACCACAATGCACTTAGCTCCTTTGCAAATGCAGCTTTAAGAACTGCACATTTTCTGTTGGATCCTTTGTTTAATGGAACGCCATGGATTTGGAGTCACTTGGGGTTTGACGAGTGCTAGCAGCAGACACGTGTGAAACTCCACGACAGATGAAGCATCATCTTTAATTTGGGCTACCTTAAAGTTTGTGTGTAAGTGAATGTAGAGGAGACAAATGATGTCATTTAATGCTAGTCACTTTTGTGGTTTCCTGAGCTACCAAAGAGCAGGAAAACTTGTTTCAGGGAGAAGAAAGCCCTGGGGCAGTAATGAGATTAAAAGCGATGATTGATCGGCTCTGTGCTGTGGCTGGCTGGGGTGGAAGATGCTGCTCTGTGCAGGGATCTGGCCATGGCAGCACCAAAGGCTGCTCTGTTCTGGGGGCTCAGTTTGCTTCAGTGCTTTGGGCTATTGTAACCCAAGGTAATCTCGCACAGATCCTTCTGCCTTTGCACGCTGTGACAAGAATTTTGCTTCTGAAATTGCTGTGACATGCTGTTGAACAGAGGACTCTCCTGGAGGACTGGAATACACATAATGCCTTAATGTGGAGGAGAGAAAGTGAGTTCATGTCATTCTAGAGTTTCTGCACAGACAGGTACATTTCTAAAGGCTTCCGTCATGCAGAAGAGATGATGCAGGTTGGAGTTGTTTTTAAATAATCAGTGCATATTCTTTCTCTAATGTTTCCCTAAACACAGCAGAGAGCAGTGCCATCCTATTAGCCTCAGACATTCCAGAGAAACTGTTTTACAGCACTACCTGGCTGCCTGGACAGTGACTGTAAACAGAGGTGAAAACATTTTATATTGTGTTCAGTGAATACTAAGCCTTAATCCTGTGTTAAGGTGAAACAATTTTTGCAAATACTTTTAAAAGTAGATGAAATTACAAGGTTAAGTGTCTATTAATTTTAATTTTACAAGGCTAAAGTTGACTTTACAAGGCTAAGTTTTGTTGACTTCTCTAATATGTGCTGGGGATATATAATGTTTCTGGGCCCAGAATGTGATGCTGTCTCATACAAGCTGGAATTGAGAAACCCTGTGGTTTTCGTATGTCAGTGCTTTAAGTTCCCTCTGTCATTTCCTTATATCACACTAAAAATTCTGGTTGTCTGACAGTTTATCTCAGGATGAAAAAGAAAAAAATGTTTGAATACTTGTCTCCTTTAGTGCTATGTCTGTGTTTGTTCAGTTTGTTTCTTGAGAAACTTGAGGTCTCATTTGCATGCCATGAATTAGGAGGAAATTGAAATGCTGGAATAATGGAAACTAGTAGAAACATGATGAAGCAAAATGTGCTGTTTGCAGACTCTGAGCAAGAATGATGTGACAGCACAAGCAATCTGGAGTCCAAATGGACATAATCCAGGGGACAGCCACAAAAAATACCACAAATCTGGAAAAATAATTGACAAAGAAACAATGACAGTCACAGTTGTGTCCCCTCAGTTTGCTCTTTGTGGTTGCCCAGAGAAGGGATTCTGTCCCCCTTCTTTAGAGAGGGGAGATAACGTTGGCTTATCTTTGGTGTGCTGGGAAATATTCCTGAGATGGAGTGGGGCCCTGGCCTGTCTGTGAGGTTGTGTCAGGGATGCAGCAGCCCTGCTCCCTGCCTTTTGGGCATCCACATTCCAGACAGATGGGTGAAGGCTTTGACAGGGCAGCCAGGGGTGATGGGCTTGGAAAGAGGAGAATGCAGAGCTGGTGATGGCAGGGTGGGTGCAGAGCAGGGGCTACTGCTGTCCTTCTTCCTGGGTAGCCCGTGGGAAAGAAGGCACAGGTGGCAAAAATCACCAGAGAGCCCTTGTTCAACTGACTGGAGCTTCTAATTCCTGTGGAACTAAGAAAAAAATGGAAAGCTTTTAATGATATCTGAGATTTCAACTGAAGGCCATTACTTGGCCTCAGTCTCTGGATAATACTGCAGTTGCAGTACACTTAAAACCTAAAAACAAAAACAAAATACAACAATTCCTCAATTTTTAACTCAGTCTTTTGTTTGGTTGGGTAATCTTGTTTCTTTTAAGTTCCCTGCAATGTGGAACTCTAAAACCTGAGTTAAAAATTTGCTGTGTTGGTACACAGTGAAAGTTTCTCTAAAGTGCTTTCACTGGATTCAACTTGTAAAGCCTCAGCCTGCTCTTTCTGATTTCACACAATGCAATTCACTTGATAGGGTAATTTAGTGATTATTTTTTTTAAATGGCTGTCTTGGTTTTTTCTTGCACACTTCTCACAGGCACTAAATTGATGCTATTGCCTAATATAGTGGATTCGGGAAAGAGATTGGGGATTGGAAAACCTGATAAACTAAAACTGATAAACTGATATTAAAAAAAACCCAACTGATAAACTGGAATATGTGAGAATACTGTAACCTGTGAAAGATGGTAACAGCAAGAAATGTTGATGTTTACCTCAGAAACAGTAGCACAGAAGTATTATATTGTATAATGGCTTCTATTCTTGTCTATCTGTGTCTGTGTTGAAAAATCATGTAAGAATTCATCGACTTGCTTTCTGTCAGCTTGACTTGTTCTTTTTTGACCTGAGCTGTGTGGCTGGAATTGCAGTACTTGAATTACAGCCTCAAAGACTGCAGGTTCAATAATAGTCGTTTTCTGAAATGCTTTAGAAAAACATTCCATATTGTTCATACAGCTTAATTGTTGTAAACTTGTGTAGTTCAAAGCTACTTTTTGTTTTCTCTGCTGGAAGTTCAAAATGTGGTGTGGGGTTAGTTGGGGGTGGTGTTGATTACCTTTGAACATGGAAAAAAACCCCAATATTCATTTTTAAGTGTAATTGTACATGTGGTAAAATGTTTTGAAGAGTAAATTTTTAATTTATATTTAGTATAAATCAAGAATTTGGGTAAGTATTTACCTGATTCTTCCTATCCTTCTACCAAGAGAAGTGAACTAAAAATGAAATTAAAATGTCCAAGAGGAACAAAAAAACACTGGAAAAAAATTTCAGAGAAGTGATTAATTATTGCAGCCCATTATCATCAACTTTTGAATTAGGACTGTCAAACAGCGCCTTAGCAGTGACTGAGGTGTGCTGAGGTTTTTTTGGTTGGGTTTTATTGCTTACGAAACAATCTTTTTGTCTCAAAAATGTTGCCCCAAAATTCTTTCAGGCAGGTGAGAGGAGAGAATTGATTCTATGTGAACTTATGGAGGAATGAAAAAAACCAAAAGCAAGGTTCCTGTAATAGGTAGCCAGGCAGCTTATGTGTGTGTATTGATTAGTATGAAGATATTCACATGCATTCCGTAGCTAGTTTGTTTGTCAAGTGAATGTGATTTGCCTGCTCAGTAACTCAGCAGTGATGCAGGGTGATGGGAGGTGGGTGAGGCTGTGTTAGACCTTTATCAGGAGTGAAAAGAATCAGCAGTCAGTGAATAAACAGCAACCAATTCATGGCAGCATCCAGACAGCTGCTGTTGTGCTTCCAGTCTCCAGATGTGAGAGAGTACTGTAAGCAGCATTCTTCTCATTCATAGTTACTCATGTAAGTATGAATTGCAATAAGTATCTGCTGTAAAACCTACTGTAATTATTGCCAAAAATGGAACAAATGTTTCAGAAAACAAAGCTCTGCACTGGAACCAAAACTAGCCCAAATGTCTCTTGTCAGATTTTGATTTTGCTTACATCAGCAAGAGCAGGTCCAGCAAAGTTGATAAAGTCAGTAATTCCTGACAGATATCAGGAATTAGTTATGCAGATATAGCTGATAAATTATTTTATTCTTGATTTTAATCCAGTCATTGATATGGAAGAAGTTGAATTTTGCTTATCATTTAGGCAAATGATTCTTAAGCAAAAAATTAGAGCATTGAAAGAACTCTCCAAGGAAGTGCTCAACTTCCCCAAGATCTTGGAAACTGTAATTGAATGTTCTCCTTACCTATTGGCAAATATTGTCACTATTTCTGTGACTATTGGCAACTGCCAGTATTAGTTTTTTATTTCTGAGTCTTCTGAACTCTGTTTTTTGTTGCACTGTGTGGGTTTACTCTTCACAGAGCCTTCAACACTGGGTGACACAAGGTTCTTGTTGGGGGGCAGATATCAGAATGTCCTTAGTAGCTCTTTCACAGAAAAACGAGGAGACCACAAGCAAATCAACCTCCTCATCTGTGAATGTTTAATGAAAAACTCAAACAGAACAAATGAACAAACAAAAAGCCAACAATCACTCAGTTTTACCCTGTCCTGGTGAGCTCCCTTGCTGATGGTGTCTTAAATTCTCTGCTTGCATCAATGTTAGCTTACAGCTCTGGAAAACTGAACGTGCAAGAATATCACAGACTCTTCCAGCTACTTAGAAGTAACATGATTTTGCTAGATTCCTGTCTTACCAAGATACAGTGATCTGGGAAAAAGTGAGAATTTTGTTGTTTTGAATTTGGTTCCTTGATTGTATTTTATCAATTTTTGTGCATACAAACATTTAAATTTAGGTGCACAGTACCTAATGTTACACGTGTTCCAAAAGACTACAAAAATCTCAGACTTGATCTCTTTGAGTTGCTAGTACAGATATACAGTTAGAGTTAGGTTTAGTTTTTTTGTGGGTTTTTTTTTTTTTTAATTCTTGTGGGCTCTTAACTAGCAGAGACCCATTCCAAAATAAAAGGTATAGGATTGATGCTTAAGGTATTTTTTGATTTGTTTTTTCATGCTTTCCATTTTTTATCTTTTTCTCTTTTGGTTCTGAACAGGCATCCTGAAAAAACCCGCTGAAGTCTCTATGAACAACTGGGTTATTTTACTGAAGGTGATTTCATGTAGGATTTATTTGCTGCAGAATCTTAGGCAGACTTTCTGATTAAACTCTCATCATATTTGATATCAGAACCTCCTGCGTGAGATATCTGCTTTGTCAGATCCGAGTAGGCTCATCTAAGCTTCTCTGGCAACACTCAAATGTAGAGAGAAATGCAGCTTAAGACAGAAATCTAGAGCAAATTGCACTTTCAAGCCTGTGCTCAGCTGAGGGATGAATTGTTTCCTGACATAATTTCCCAGAAATCATGTAATACAAGGCTGGGAGAGGCCTAAAGCACTTATCTCACCTGAAGTAAGGAGCACTAACCTGTGTCATCTTTAACAGACCCAGTGTCCTCCTGAAACCTCCTAACTCTGAAAGCTCCCAGCCCATCTTTCACTACTCCACTGTCCCTGCAGCTCCCTTATGCAGAGCTGCATGCATTGGCTCCTCACAGAAGTGGTCTTAAAAAAGAGTCATCTTCCCTTCTTTCCTGCAGTAATCCTCTATGTGTTTGAAGCATTATGCTCATCTCCTCTGCTCCTCTCTGTGTTCAGCTCTCCTGCTTTTTCCTTGTGACTCACATTTTCAGCCTGCTCATCCTTGTTGCTCTCATCTGGTTTTTTGTTTTTTTTCTGGTTGGGTCCCATCTTTTTGTCTTTCTTCCAGAAATTTGAGGAGCTATCTGGCTCCTTTGTTTTTTGAGGGTCACATGAACAGGTAACAGAAGACAGTGCAAGCAACGTTTGTGACCCCTTGAATTATTTGTGTTGTGAAAATTCTGACTGTGAGTGCAAAGGGATTAATTGGTTACTAATTTGAAATTCCTTAAGTTTGTGTTTGTGGTGCTGTTTTCGTTTGGTTGGATTTTTGTTTGTTTGGATTTTTTGTTAATTTTTGTTTTGCTTTGTATTTAATAATAAAATTGTCTGTATTTATGTGTCAAACGCACAATTGTGCAAAACCGAGGGGTAAAATACGGTGTGCTTTTGGTTGAAAAGATAACTAATTTGAAAAAGGGTTATCTTTTGAACCACACTGCAGGATTTTATGATAAATCTTCCAACAAGAAAGTCCATGACATGAAAGTCCAATTATTTTGTGTTGTAACTAAAAGTTGCTCAGAGTAGCACTTTTGTTACAATGCCACATACCTGATAGAGACCCAATAAAACCAGTGGAAAAGCTTTTCAGATATTCTCTCACAGGTTTAGCAAACTCACAGGGTCTAGGCAAAGCCATATTCTGCTTTCAGTACAGGCTGCAGCTGGATTTTATGGGTACATTATGCAGAATTTAGGATAGAATTGTGGGAAATTATCTATTTCTGTTAACAACAATGAATTTGCTCGGCACCATTAAATTGGTGCCTTTCCTTTGGAATGATGCTCAATAGGACTTTAGCTGTCTCTGCTTCTTCTGGGAGAGGTTCTGTGGGGAAGAAGCTAACTGTGGGTTAGTTGGATTACAAGGAAATATGTTGACTGATGTCATTTACATGCATCAATGTTTACTAGAAACCAAAAATGCACAAATGTGCCTTGAAATGGAACACAGCAGAGAGACAGTCTTTTGGCAGTGATACAATGAGATATTAAAAGGAATTATTGTACCTGAGGTGTGGTAATTAATGTCATCCCTTTGTACAGGCAATCTAAATGTTAATTGGTAACTATAACAGTTTTCATCTTTTATCTTGAAGCTTAGCATTAACTATGTTGTCTTCCCTTGCTTTTCAGTTTTAGTTGCTTTGGTTTATGATGAAATATCTTGGATGTGAAGTTCCATAATATTTTGGTCTCTTAAACCACAGAAGCAATAAACTTCTCAAATTATCCATTAAAACCAATGCGAACACAGCATAATGTTATCCATCATTTGTAACACGTGGAAATAGCCATTTGCCCAAAGCTTCCAGAGGTACTTGCAAATTTCAAAATCCAAACCAAATGAATCTCCAAAATGCAATGAGTCTGCAGCCTTTTAGATTTCTTTTTCCTTCACATCTTCCTCTCTTAATTGCTCTTTGTTCCTTTCAAGTTGCCTCTACAGGACAGAGTTGCAGCCTCTGAGCTTCCCATGTTGCAGAGACAGTGCCTGGGCCCAGAAGAGCACTTAAGGCCATTCTGTGTGATATTACACACAGCTCCAGGGTCAGCCTCAGAGCCTGAGGTGATGTAGGGCTGTGTTTCAAGGGAAAGCAGAAGAATAAAACAATTCTGGGGAAGAACAGGGAAAGGATGTTGATGATAACAAGTCAGCTAGTGATAGAAAAAATGTTCAAAGGGCCTCTTTTTCTTCAAATTCCACATTAACAAATATGTCAGGCTGTGTTTCCCACCTAATAGAATGCTGTAGGATTTGAGATATGCAATGAGAGTATCATAAACGTTTTGCTAATAAAAAAAAAAGAAGAGAGAGTCTCTCTGAGGTGATGTTACATAAGTTAGACATAGTGGAGACATGAGGGGTCTGGAAAATTGCTCATGTCAGAGGCTGGAATGATGGTCTTGGGAGCCCAAGAATTTGGAGAATATGCGTAAGATAGTAGAGATCAGTAATCATGTTTGGGCTCAGCAATAGCCTATACTGAATGAAGAGGAAAATGTGGTAGTTAAATTTGGGATGAGGAGGGTGTGAGATTGGGAGGTATAAAAGTAGAAGCCTGTTCTCCAAAGTTCCTTTCTGAAGGAACTGGTCTTGAAGTCAAAAAGTGCTTAAAATCTAAATGAAGACTTCAACTGCTCTATCCCCATTCTCTTTCATTAACTGCCCAACTCCTACCAGCCCTCCAGTGTCACTCCAGAGTTAATAACCATGGCACAGCAGTGACCAGTGAACTGACAGACCTGCTCTGCCTTTGCCAATTTATTTTCTGCTTTCTGATATTGTTTTGTTTGTTTGTTTATTGATTCCCTACATGACAGTATTTGAATGATTCTCCCTCAGAGAAAACTGCAGCTCTTTGTGTCACTCCCCACACTTCTCTCCATTCTGGCAAGTCCCTCAGGGCTGTTGTCACACAAATGGTGCCATGCACAGGCAGCAGCTCCTGTCCCCAGGACTGGGGCCAGGTGTGTGTGTGCAGCAGCAGGGGTATCTCCATGGCTGGAAGTAATCCAATTTCACTGCCTGAGTTGTCAGCAGCTGGAGTGGATTCTAAAAACTCTGCATCTTCAGACTCAAGCTGCTGATGCCTGGTGTTAAAACATAAGTGACTTATTGCCAATCTAGCTCCTAGACAGGAGCGAAGTGCCAAACTACTTTTCATAGAGGTTTTCTTGTGTGCTACCTCTCTATCTTTTCTGCTTTCTGTAAGAGGAGGCTAATTCTGCCTGTGTGGATATCACTTTAGATTTTCTTTTCCTTTCTTTCAGTGTCTTCTGTTAGCACAAGAGCTGCCCAGACTGTGTCCTCCATAAACTGCAGTAAAATGGCTTATGAAGGTCTAGAAATGGTGACAGGTACCCTGAAAAAAAAAATGGAATCTTAAAATTAATTGTATTTATGTATTTCTTGTTAGAATAATGTGTCTGATAACAAAGCCAAAATGTCTCAGCATTGATTTATGTTTATGCTACAAGTATAATGCTGATGGAATATTTTTGACAGAGGACAAGCAAGAGCAGTGAAACATTTAGAGTGAGTTTGTTTTGCAGTCTGTTTTCCTTTTCATTTGAAGTTACCTATCCTGGCATTTCTTTTCATTTTCAGAAGAGAGAAAGAAGCAGACCTGGGGATTACTTATCAACTCAGTTCTGTCTTTTTTTTTTTAAAATGTAGGTCATTGAACCAAAGAAAACTGTCTCCTAGGGAAAGCTTCTCTTTACCAACTAACACAGCAGGGCCAGTTTTGTTCTTCCAGCTCCCATCAGGTTCTTGCCTGGGTGCTGTCCCTGCTGTGGGGGGATTGCAATGAGAGCTCAGCATTGGAGAGTCAGTGTGAGAAAGTGGCAGTGTCTGCTGCAGGGAACGTTGAGTGGCAGGTTTCTGTTCCTACATTTGGAAAATCCCCTCGCATGGGAGTGGCCCAGGGTTTTTGAGGAGTAGTGCTGTGCAGTGGATGCCATCTCCCTGGGAGGAGCCTGTTTCTTAGACATAAAATTCATTGTATCTCAAGCAACAAAACCATAGGAAAACCTCATCAGTATGCCACCTTTTATGACTTTTGATTTTAAACAGTGCACTGACAAGTTAGAGACATGTGACTCCCTATATAATACTAATACAGAAATTATTTTTTTTCCCCTTCTATCTCAATATCAGCCTTGAGAGCTCTGTGTGAGCCAGGTGGATGGCTGGATGCACTCTGAGGTGCACTGTTTCCTTGAGTGACTATTTCAATAACCACTTCTGAATATGGGATGTCTACAGACAGAGGAAGCAGGTGGCTGATACAGAATTAATTACTTGGGGACTCAGAATCTGTCATGTTTAAATTCCTGTCTCTGTAACCAAAAGAAACATAAACCAGAGCCTAAAGTGATATCATTTGTTTCCAATTGCATCCTGAATGTGGACTCGGAACCAAAGCTGTTGTGGCTGTTTTCCCTCTTCCAAGGAATGACACAAAATCTTGCTTGGTTTATCAGTTACTAGGATCCTTGCAACTTGTCATTAGAATTTTCTTTTTTTAATAAGTATCATGTTTTTCCAGTTTATATTTGTGAAAACTAGACTGAGAGTTTCCAGAACTAAATTAGTGGAAGGCTTTCCCTGATTTGAAGCACAGAGGTTGTAAACACATTGTTGGTATTGAAGGTGAAGAATTTCTTGTAGGGCCACGGATGGTTCAGTTTTGATTGCTGGATTAGGGAAAGGGGTGAAGAGAAATAGGATCAGGAAAGAGGGGAGATAGGGAGGGGAAGAAGTCCTCTGACTTCTTAAGTTTTATCCTAGGTTTGGGAAATAATTGCACTTATATGATGACACTTATAATGACAAGTCAGCATTTTCTAAAGCAAAAGCATTTAGGAAAATTCAATACAGTTCAGTGTGCACCAGCATAAACTCTTCATCCTCTGACTTTTTTGTTTTAATACTACTCGAATTTGCACAAAAGTGGGATCTTTTTCTTTGTAGTTCGGTTAATCCTCAGCATAATATTTATCCCATTTGTGTTTGTTAAGTGGTTGCTGGTTGCTCTGTAAATTAGCATACTGTATAAGGTTGTCACTTCAGAAGGAGTATAGGGACTCAAAAAAAAAAATCTAAACATGATCCTAATTTTTATGTAAATATTTGTATTAAACAAAATTGAAGAAAGGAATGGGGAGAATGAGGACTTCAGATACTTTTTCCTTTACTCACAAAGAAGGTGCTGGACTTCAGCAAGGTCTTTGGCACTGTCTCCCACAGCATCCTCCTGGAAAAGCTGCAGCCCAAGGCTTGGACAGGAGCACTCTCTGCTGGGTTAGGAAGTGGCTGCATGGCCAGAGAGTGGTGGTGAACTGGTGCATCTGGCTGGTGGTCAGTCACCAGTGCTGTCCCACAGGGGTCTGTGCTGGGGCCAGCTCTGTTCAATATTTTAATTGATGACATGGATGAGGGTATTGAGTCTGTCATTAGTGAATTTGCAGATGACACTAAGCTGGGAGTGTGTGTCGATCTGTTGGAAGGTAGGAGGGCTCTGCAGAGAGACCTGGAATGGTTGGATGAATGGGCAGAATCCAATAGGATGAAGTTTAATAAGTCCAAGTGCTGAGTCCTGCATTTTGGCCACAGTAACCCCCTGCAGTGCTATAGGCTGGGGACAGAGTGGCTGGACAGTGCCCAGGCAGAAAGGGACCTGGGGGTGCTGGTCCACAGCTGGCTGGACATGAGCCAGCAGTGTGCCCTGGTGGCCAGGAAGGCCAATGACACCCAGCCTGGATCAGGAATGGTGTTGGGTCATAGGCTGGACTTGATGATCTCAAAGATCTTTTCCAGCCTAGTTCTATGACTCTGTGAATATAACCTGTATTCTCATATATATGCACAGACAGAAGTTTTGGGTTGTTTTCTACCTCCTTAAATCAAATTTTCTTCTTTTCTCTTGTTATGCAAATAGGAATGGGAAAAGCATTTAGCCTGCAATAGGCACTGTGTAAGCATCTTGATTCCAGTCCCAGAGCACTCTTTATAGATAAAATGTACAAAATTAGGAGTAGTATTACATACTGCAGTGTATCAAACAGAGTCAAGTAATAATGCTTCAAATTGAATTAAGTCAGTGGTGTTTTGATATTAAGTAATTTTTGTATGACTGGTAACTTTGTTCAGTGCCCTTCCTTTTCTTTCTGCATGACATTTTGCAAATAAAAGTGGAGAGATCTAATTATACAGCAGTTATAATAAAATAGCAGTCTCCATGCAATTTTTTCTCCCAACTTTAATCAGAAGCCATGCAATGAAAAGTTTCAAATCCCTAAGAAAGGCAAATCCTTCCAAGTATAGGTTACACTTATAAATTCTCAACTGTGTTGGTGGATTTAAGGTCAACAACACTTATGTACGAAAATTTGTAAAAAGAAAACAAAAAGAAATTGATTTTAAAAGGAAATCAAATTTTTGCTAAATCAACTTCCTACAAACATCTTTTGAAATTAGCATTTATAATAGAAAAAGATACTGGTTTTAATTGTTTGCTTAAAATTGGATTTTTAAACATTATTTTGAAATTACAATAATTTCACAGTACACAAGAAAATTGGTCATCTTTTATTAAACACTCATGGACTCCTTTGAGAAAGTGCTAAGCAATACCTACCTGCTTTTATCTTTTTCAGATTCACGTTGAAAACATGTTGAACTTCAGAAAGAAACAAAAAATCCAAGGTTCATTAACTTGTCAATACTTGTGTTTTGTTACTGTTAGAGGAGAGACTTATCAGAGACTTGCAACACTTAAAATGATGAGTTCAGTAACCTCTATAACTTTCATTTTTCAGACATACTCTGATAATTCTGGTTTTTAAAATAATTATGTATTCCCCAGGAAAACCGCACCTGCAGCAGGTTGGGTGCATTCCCTGCACTCCCCTGGCGTGTGCATCCCCCTGTGCACACCTGAGGTAACTTTAAGGAACTGCACTAAGACCTGTGGCCCTTTTAGCAGTTAGAGGAACTCAGTCAAGGCCTCTTAGCTCCCAAATATTTGTGAAATATCTGCCCAGAATACTGTAAAGAAATATGGCTGAAAAGGGGGTGGAACAAGGATCCAAAAGGTTCTCTAAAGATATGGAGAAGAAATACTTCAAAATGATAACATAAAGCAGAACTCACTGTTCGTTTTTTTTTTCTTCTTGGGGGGAATGTAAGAAGTCAGTTCTTCCCTATGTTGTCAAGCTGCATAAAAATAGACTTTCAAGTAGATTTGACCTGAATCACAAGTTGCATTGTTTGTGCAGGCCTTTAAATTGCAGAAGTAATCCTTGAACTGCCTTCAGATGTTCTGAGTGGTGTGGGTCAGAGAGGCAGACATAGCATCTACAGGGAAATCTTTTGTCTGCTTTTCAGAGGGCAAAACAGAGCCTGAAAGAACCTAGAAAACATTTAAGACACAGATGTATTGTCAGACTGGAACGGAATCTGTCATTTTGGTTGGGGGCTTGCTGTATTTAAAAGACTGGAGGAAGGACAATTTATATTTTTGAGCTTCAGCCTTGCTCAATCTCAAGTAGCAAAGCTGTCAGCCCCTGGAGAAGCGCGGTTATAACAGGAATCCCGACAGCCCCGAAGGGCAGCGGCGCAGCAGTTTGGTGGCAGCATGTCAGGCTGCCAGCTCTGATGCCACCAAAGTGCACCTGGCAGGGATGGATGAGTTCCCTGGCTGGCAGGCACTGCTCTCCTCAGAGGAAAAGGCTGGGCTGCCCGAAGATAACTGCGGGCACACTGATGGGGACGTTCACGCAGCTGCAGCACAGGACTTTGCTCTCCAGCGAGCCAGCAGCCCATCAAAAGTGGAAACTGAGATAAGACACTGAGAATAAACAGCTGGGATAGCTTGTGCCCTATCGCAGCAAAAAGCTGCAGGATCCAGGGTGCAGGGGAGCGTTCTCAGACTTTTTTTTTCTGTCCCTCTAGAGAGAAGTTTAGGGAGGCCTCAAGGCCCCTCTGTTCTGCTGACCCAAACATTGAGGCATCCTATGCTTTCCAAAAGTGACTGAATGCTGGGGTTTGCTGCACAGAGTTGTCTCAAATATCCTGTGGGAAAACAAAACAGAGTTTAAATCTTCTGCCTCTCTCATTTGGCTGGTGACACGTAACTTCAGTGCAAAGTGAGTGGGGACCTCTGTGCATCGGGGCAGGGAAGCTGCCACATATTCAGCTGATGGAGCTGTGTTTTAGCAGAATATAATAAATTGCTTAACCGTGTGAGCAGCAGCCTCAGCAGAGGGGATCGTTCCAGGGAATGGTGATGTGTTTCAAGAATCGTGTCATAGAAAATGATTAATGTTTCCTAATGATCCTATTCTCATGCAGGATTTGCAAGAAGATATTTAATACTAGCAGTGTTGAACAGTACTAGTACTTAAATATTTTTTTCATATTTTTCTTCTTATTACTTTAAAAAGTTCATTAACACCATATTTTTTCCTTTCATATTTGAGACAGGATTAGCCACGGTTCAGGTAGTCCAGAAAAAAACCCTGTATGTCAGGAAAAATATTTCATGTACAAATACAGTATTGCTTTCCTCTTCAGCACTTGTACACTTGTATGCATATTCATTGAAATAAAAAATTGTTAAAATAAAAAAGTGAAACAGGTTATAGGGTCATACTGGGGCTTTTTGAAAAAGGTCTGTTTTTACACAAGCCACTTACTTGACCTCCCTTGTGCTTCTAAATACAATAAAAACAAGAAGAAAAAGCAAAACTTGTTTTACTGCTTCAACAAAATAATGGTCTACGTGAACACCCTTGTAATGTGGGAGAAAAAATAATCTTTACAACAATAGTTTTATTTCATCTTAACATTGCATACAAAAGAAGTATATACCTGGTCTGTGGTTACTCATTAGTTCATGATTTAAATGTATGTTCCATAATTATATCCTTTGGGGATCCAACAGGTTTCAGACCATTTCCTTTTCAAAATTCTGTGTGTTCCTTGAGATTCTCTGAATCACTGCTGAGCTTCTTTTGGTACTTGCACATAAACCATGATCCCAGTAGTAAGTTGTGCTTATCATATTCTCTTCAGAACTCATTCCTGCCCCAGGGAATGTGATTAACCAGAGCAGGTCAGGTAACTGACCCTGCTGATGCCAGTTAGCTACAAGGAAGTTGTGCTTTACATTTTGCACTCACAGAGGATCTTGTGTCAGCCTTTCCATTTAGTTTGTTACTCATTATCAGTAATTCCTTGTTGTAACAAAGAGATATCTGTGCTTTAGGAGTTTGGCACTATATAGCTTATTTTAATGAGGTTATTAAACCTATCTTGTCATTATCTGCATCTGGCAATTCCTTTTTCTGCTACATATTAGGAAAACACTCTTAGCCAATTTATTATTGATATTAATTTTTAATGTTTGCTGTAATATGTGCTGGGTAATGTTATGAACTGTTTCTGTAACCTGAAGAATTACTTATGGGGTGCTTCAACAGTACCTTGCTGCTTGCGTGTGAGCTCCTGGTCTGGTTCTGCCCCTGAGCCCCTCTCACCTGCAGTCTGCTGTGCCCTGGGAGCTGCACAGAGTGGAGTGATGAGCTGTCACTGCCGGCCAGGAGCCAGTCTGACACAGAGAAGAGGAGGAATCATGAACAGTTTAACAGCTCAGGAGTCTGGAGTTAGGAGAAGTAGGCAAACTACCCTCAGTGCAGATCATGGAGTTGGATTCAGAAAGGGGTTTGTGTGTAAAGGAAAACAAGGTCCACGGTTACCCAGAAATTTGATGAAAAATTAGTGTTTTTCAGTTTTCCTCAGTGAGTAAGCATTTCCCAGAGATGTTTAGTGGTGGTTTCCTGTAGGGTGAACAAATACAGTACTCCATGTGCTCTCAGAGCAGGATTCTGTTTGTTAATCTCTGTGTTCAAAGGCTGTATTCTTTCAAAGTGAGGAATGTTCTGGGGTTTCTGCATTCATTAGAATACTTTCAGATCCAAATCCCATATCACCTTTTTTGCATTGATGCAATTTCTTCTATTTAATTTTGATACAATGAAGTAACTGAAGGGCTACATGAAAGCCCATCTCTTTTCCAGCTGCTCAAAAAATAAGAGTATTAGCTGCTGAATATATCTCCTAGTGTACAGAGCCCTTTTAATTCCATTAACAATGCATGATTATGGTAGTAAAGTGGCACAGACAGTGAATCCTGCTTGTAGACAAAAATAAATCAAGAAAGTAGTTCTTTTGATGTGTTGAAACAGATGAACCTTCTCCTTGAAATTTTCCTTCCAAATCATAGAGCCTGAGCTTTGCCACAGGTCTCAAGTCTTAAGGGGCCCAGCTTCCAAAGTCCAGATTTTTCCTTTAAATAATCAAATCTGCATCAATAAGAACCTCCAATTCTAACCTCCAAGAGTGGTCAGGGATCCATGGATCTGCTAATGTGTTATGAAAATTAAGTAGACTCTTCTAAATAAAATGCAGGTGTTCACCCAGAGTGCTGTCAAACTCAGTTATTGAGGGATAATGGGCTTCCCAATGAAAATGACAGGCACAAGGACCACGTTTCCATTTTTACTCCAGCCATCATGGAAAGTCCTATGGCTGCAAACCAGTTAAAATGGCAATTGGGGTTAAGATTTTCCAGGGCCAGAGCACACCAGCACAATAAATGTCACGTCTTTGTTAATAAATATCAAATGCTTTGTATGTAACCCTGAAAAACAGTTCAATTCACAAATGCAAATTTGAAATTGCATCAGGTGTAACCAGGATGATCCATGTTTGATCCCCTGAAAAGGAAAGCATGATTTATCACCGGCATTCCTCATACTAGTGAGGATCCCTTGTGTGAGGAGGGGATGTAGGATCAGGTTTGATGGAAGGAAAAGAAAGAATCTCTACATGGCATAAAAGTGAAACAGGATCCATTATCCATGCTCCAGGCACAGAGAACAGTGCAAGTGCAGCAAGTGTGTTTCCAACACACACAGATGAAAGGATGCCTAATAACAAGCCAAAAATGCCCAGTGTTTTCCAGCAGTCCTTAATCAGCACTGTAGATGTGATTGACCATTCAATAGGGACTTGATTTCTCAATGATCATCTCTCTTTCCATTTCTGGGCCAAGATCTTACAAACAGCAAGATCAAGGCCATTTTAAGGCCACTGGAATTTCAGAGCAGGGGACTAAAATAGGACACAATTCCACCCCTTTCTCCTCTCTAAAAGATGAAGAATGTGAAATTTTTGAGACCCCTGTGCACTTTTCTTGTGCTTATGTTCAAAATATGCCCGGGCCTCCATCTCTGCAGGTGTTGAATTCTCTCTTTCTTTGACTTGGCTCAAAAATAATTTCAGAAATGACACCCTTCTATGCCATCTTCCTCATTTTTCCTCAGCTCCTACCTTAGGAACTTGAAATAACAGTAAGTTTGGTAAAAAGAGTTGAAAACTTTTCTTTCTGGTGCTATCCGACATATGTCTCGTTTTGACTCCATCAAAATTAATACAGTGTGTACTTTATTGGTAGCCATAAAAGAAATCACACGAGTTAAATACAACAAACATGGACCATTAAGAGATTATAATGTCTTGTAGACCCAAGATTCAGTACATCTAAGCAAAATTGCTGCTCCTATCTTGTGCACTGAAAAGTGTTGTAAAGATCATCTGTAGTGTAATTCAGGGTTGATTTCCCCTCCCTCCTGCCCCTCTCTTCTAGTTGTCTTTGTAGTTGGACAAGTCTAAAGTCTCATAAAAGAAAAAAATGGTCAATATAATGGCTGCAGAGAGGGACAAAACCACTGTGACGTTAACTATTTGAGTGAAAAAGAATTCATGCTGATAAAGTAAACTTCAAGTTCCTTTCTCGCTGACTCCCTCTGTGCTGTATTTTTTTTCATTCTTATTTTAGGTTAGCCTAAAGATGGCTGTGATTAAAAATGTTTTAAAGTTAATTGCACAGAATGCATATGATTCATAAATACATGCTTACCCCTTCAAACTAGGTTGACTTGCCATATCCCTGCTGGTTTCTAGTTGAAGTGCTATTTCCTCCATTGAATTTCTCTGTGTTTGGTGACCTCAGCAGACTGTTAAAATGCTGCTAAAATTCACTTATCTGTGATCAAGTGAAGGGGAAGTGATTGAAAGGTAAGTTTTGCAAAGTAGAATTCGTCTTCATAAGCTGAATTCTATTCTTTATATAAAGTCTTTCATTCATACACTGCAAAATAGATTTTTTTAAAATCAATTTAAAAGTTGGTTTATTTACACAGATAAGACAATATCTAAAGATATAAAAATTGACAAAATAGTACAGATATAGTACAAACATATGGATGGTGCAGTATAATTATAAAGCAAAATCTATAGAAAAATTAAGATTATATATTTCTTTATTACTATTGTGCAGCCTTGGAGGCATTTTAATACTCTTTTTTTCCTGGGATAAAAATGACTGGTTGATATGCTAGAAATTAAACCTATGGAAAATACTTCATTCTGTATAAAATTACTGTGAGCTGTGTGTGTCTCAGAGGGGCCTGGCAGCTTGGTGATGCTCTGCACCACCAAGCACCTGCTTGGTGATGGTGGGAGACATGAAAATCTTAATTTATAGTCTGCTTTTTAAATTTGAAGGGTATTCTGTGCACTATATATATCTTTTTATGGCACGGAATACCTTGGAGGAGTATCTGTGGCTCCACAGTTCACTTCTGGATGTTTAATAACAGCAAACAATAAAATTTATTTAGTGATGGTGAAACAGAGGAACAGAAATTCCTGAGAGGGCTGAGTTCTGATGCATTTACTCAGCTGAAGTTGCAGGAAATAAGTAGCAATGAAATATGAGTAAAAATATTATGGCTAAACAAACGTGTGAATCATTTCAATCTCTGAATCTCTGACTTTCTTTGGGCTATTGAGAGAGCTTCAAATCCCAAATGATCTTAGATTTCAGATGAAAATGGATTAACAAGGTGCAATTGTTATGAATAGTTGTTATGGAAAAAAACCAAGCGCTGTCTTCCAGTCGTTTTGCTGAAACAACGTTCATATTTGGTCCTTGAGCTGTTGGAAATTTTCATGAGAGATGTGCACATGGCACAGCACAGAGGTGTGCTGGGTATTCCCAACACACCCAGGGGCAGGAATCCCCCCTGCTGCTGCCAGAAGCAGCACTCCTGCTGCAGGCTGTGCGCAGCCCCTGCTCTCTGGTGGGCTCCACGTGCAGTCCAGATTTTGACCCTTTGCACATGCCCAGCTTAGTTTTAAAAGTGTGCATTTTGTTGCTTATTTGATAGCTGATGTTTATAACTTAATAGGCTTTCTGTGTGTCTCTTATAACTCAGCTCAGAAGGGTTCGGAATTATTTAGTGTGATGGTCAGGAAGCAAATTTCTATGTGAAAATTCTCCCATGGAGGGTAATTGAATTGTGATTATCCAAAAAGCAAGAATTCTGTCAAGTAACAAGGTTTGTAGTAAGTAATAAGATTTGGGATCTTTGAACTGCAACAAGTAGGGTATTTAAAAATATTTTATGAGAAGTGAGGAAAATTGCAAAGGAGTTTGTAACTGTGAGGTAGAGATAATGAGTGTTGGATGATTTACATACTGTGGGACCAGACACTGATGGGATGACATGGATTTAGTGGCTGGACACTTACCCAGGATCTAGAATATCTGAACTTGTATCCTTCCTTCATATTTCTTGACTAGCAATTCCCTCCCTGAGGTTGCAATTGGTTTCTGAAAACAGCTTCTTCCTGAGGATGAGAAGTTGCTGTAATAAAGTTCTGGTTTTGCTATTAGCATTTGGTAATTGAGGAAAAAGTATTTAATTGCATCAGCTCTGATGTGAACACGGGGAAATCTTTTAAGAAAAAAAACCCACAATCAATCAAAAGTCTTTCAGCAATTAGTCCAAGTAGGAAATTGGAGATCTGTACGAGTCTCAGCTTTCAAAGAAGTTGTCATGTGAGGCTTTCAAGTGTTTTACTGATGGCTTTCACTCCTATATTACCTGAGTAATTTGAGGCCTCTATTCTCTGTGGGTTTGGGTCAAGAATTTTCATAAAATTTGTCTATGATCTTTCATGCAGAAAAACATGAATGCATAGTTTTAGTTTCAAAATAGCGTGAAAAAAATAAATGATTAAGAAAAAAAAGGAGCATGTATATACAGAAAAACAGACCTAAATGCTCTCATCCTATACAATAAAATACTCTTACCTAGGGCTGCTGGAAGGAGCGAAGAAATGAGAGCCTTTTTTATTTTCACTTTATGTATCCTGTTCAAAGATAAAATTGCTGATGAGTGTCAGTTCTGAATTATTAATGAAATACACATTTTCCTTAATGTTTGCACTCTTTCCTCCTTAGCAAATTATTGGGATGCCAAAAATAGGGTTTGCTGTATTTGCGTTGAGCAAAATAATTTCATTTGTCATTGGTGCTGCCCTGGTCATCAGGATTGTTTTGGAAGGTACATCTCAAACCTTCTTTCTTGTAGCAGTGGGTCTAAATTTGGACCTTATTTGCATGATTATGTGCAAGGGCCCCAGCAGTGCTACCCAGGCAGGATTTGGTGGTGGTGTCATTTTTTATACATTACTTTTATTTTTTTAAATCTGCCAAGGTGTTATTGCTAGGAAGCCAAAAGCAAGCACGCTCATAATCTTTGATTTTTCATATCTGGGCTGAGGAGAAAGGCAGAATGTCTAAATGGGGGTTAAAAAAATCTACTGCGGCAAAAGTGGGTTCTCTAATTCCATGTTTGAGGATGGAAAGAGAGGGCTGCTGTCTCACCCTCTGGCTCATGAGCAACTCTGCTGAGGAGGCAGCCCAGGGCAGCCGGGCCACCTGCCCAAGAGCCTGGAAGGAATCGGGTCAGGACAGAGATATTTCTGGTGCTGCTTCCCATAATTTCTCTGTAGAGAATTGTTTCACTCAAGTCATTGTTACAGGCACAGATGAATGGAAAATTTAAAGGAAATAAATGTGTCAAATCTGTGGTTGCTGATTTCACCCAGTTGAACTGAAGCACTGTTGGTTCTCCATTGTCTCTGTTTCACTTGAGATGACTATGGACAGTCAGCTGAAAGAGGAGATACTCCAAATCATGCTGAGGGTTAATCTCTTACAAACCAAAGAAATTTCCTAAGCTGACCCTCATCTGTGCTTTTGGAAATAAAGGAATCATTTGGCCAACGCTCTCTCCATTTGCAATTAAGCATTCTGGCAGCTCTCCAGTGGGAGCTCTGAAGGCAGGAATATTTAGCAGCACAGAGGATATCATTTCCATACACTGACCCAGGCTGTTGCCAGATGGAGTAGAGGGCTGTGGAATGAATGTAAATCTACAAATGTTTTTGTGAGCAAAGGAAACCACTTCTGATTTTGGGTAGGTGTGTGATACTGAGATAAGGACAGAAGCACAGATTTCGTCATTATTTTCAGGGGGTTTCTACCCTTTTGTTTTCATTTGTCTTGTTTTCATTTTATCTTGAAAAAGAGACTACAAAGCTTCTTGTAAACTCTGTTATCTTTCACTTGGTGCCAAACTGTGAAGTGTCATGCAGCATACTGTTGCTTCATGCCAGCAGCTGGAAGGACTGCTCTGAGCCCAGGAACTGGGGAAGACTTGGGGGAGATTGCAGGCCTTGACAGATTTTGTTGGAAATTCTGCCAGGCTCTGGTTCCTGTAATGCTGCTGGGGAGAGGGGCTGCCAGACTGGCATACCCAGTCCACTCCTGCTGGTTTTTGCTCTCTCTCTTGTGCCAAGGTCCAGCATGGTCCTGGTTTGTGGTCATGGAGGTGCAAAGGTGGCCTGAGACTCAGTTTTTCCATTCTCCACTAAATGAAGGGGGTTGCAATGTTGACAGATGACACTTAGCTTCGATTGTTTATGTTTTGTAATATTTTGGAGCTTGGTTTTGATGGCATAGGTTTGAAAAATAATGAAGACTTCAAAATAATGAGAACTCAGCATTTGGCTGCTCACACTATGGTGAGGGCTGGGGAGCGAGGGTGTGCCTTGGGCTGTGCAGACTGCAGGGTGTGGATGGCAACAAATTAGATGGGGGTTTCTTCTAGGAAGTGGTTTTGTTTTTAAAGCTAAAATAATTTTAGACAGATCTTGGTTGCAAAAAAGATTACTACATTTTGGTTTGTAGTAATTATTTTTTAAAACGAATTAAAGTAATCATCCACTCAGGGATTTTTTGGGGATGCTTAAGAATTTTCTGGTTTGAGCAAACTTTTCCTTGTCCAATTTTAAAAGAATAATTCCTTCTAAATACCATATAGAAACTGTTTTTAAAGCTGGAAGTCGGAGGACATAGTATACATTACCTTCTAACTACAAGTTTCATCTGTGCATTTGTACTTTTGTAAGGTCACCAGGCCTTGATCTTTTTTCTGCTAAGCGCTGTCTCCTTGCAATAATGAGTGTCTTGATGTAAGAGGATTTCAGCTGGACAGATGTACCTTAATGTCTTGCAGCAGGATTTACTATTTTATAAGACTGCGTCTGGATTATTGTGTTCATGGTTGGAATGTGGCAAATACTCAGGTTAAAGCAGTGATTGTGGCAAGGAAACTTGGACCTTTACAAATGCAGATATCCTTGTACTACAGACAAAATACTTTAATTAAGTTGAGCTCTGTAATTTACTTTTATAATCAAACTAGCCTATGCTGTACTTCAGAAATAACAGATTTCCAGCAGGCTGGCTGAATCCTATTGTGCAGGAGCATAACTGTGATATTGTTCTAATTAGGTGTTGTGTTTGAAACTCTTAGTAATTGTTTGTAGTTAAGTTTCTGAAATTACTACTGTGCAAGTTGCTTTCCAGTACACATTGTGGAGAAAAATCATTTTGGCCAGGTGAAAGCTCCAATCTGTTATTTCCATATACACTTTTATGAACAAGCCATCTGTTGGCTATAGGTGGTTTTTGAAAGGTGTTAAGGGTATTTCAGTTGCCCAAGATCCTGTAGTGGAGAAACTCTGCCTGGAAAGCTTCATGTGCCCCTCAGGGCAGGCCTGGGGGATGCCCTTGTCCCTACCCTGTCCTGGAGGATGTGGCAATCAATAGAGTCTGGTAAGGGATGGTGATTACACTTTGTAGAATTCCTGTCTATACATTATTTTAGCCATGTAGAGAATTAGAAACCTGTTTGTTTACAGAGAGCAAATATTCAGAAAATTTATAGAAATAGGCTTATTCCTTATTCTTTTGGGAGTTTCGTGTAAATAGAATGTATTTCACTACCATCAAATCTTGCCTGAATTTTTATATTATGGGTTTTTTTATTGCTTTTAACTTGATAGAATCATGCCAGTTGGGATTGAGCCGTACGGGATGTAGCTGCTCTTCAGTAGCTTCCTCAATGTCTCATGCACACCTTTTGTTGTTCTATCTCAGCCTCCCTTTGGCTGTTGTTTCACTGCTGTCCATGTTGTGCATCTCCTGGAAGAGCTGCCTCTTGCTTTAACATTCAGCATTTCAGCAAAATGATGCTTTTGTTGGGAAGTTAAGCACAGAGGGCACAGGAAAAACCCCGAGCAATACATAGTGTTCTGTTTCAGTGGCAGACTTCCAATTTGTGTAAATGCTTACCTTCCTTTTCCCTAGCACATATATCCAGGCAGTGGGAATTGTTGAATTTTATTTTTTTGAGTAACAACTTGAAACTTTTACATGGGAAAAAGTTGGCACTGGAGTTGAATGTTGGAGTTGAGTGTAATCGTTTTGTTCTTGCTTCTCAAAGACTTCTCCCTAATGCCTGTAACATTCTTATGCTTTTGCAAATGTGCTTGTCTGAAGTACTGCTACAAATTAATTTCCTTATCTAATTCTTTTTTATTTCCTTCTGAATGCTTTTGGGGAATAAAATCAAATGTATACAATGTGCACCAAATGGGATTGCCTCTTCCTTTAAGGTCTAGTTATTGTAGACATTTGCTTTTGCTGCACAGAAAAATAATGTTAACAGCTGCTTAATCTAGTTAGAAATGCATCTTGCTGTGTATTAAAAATTATTTCCACTTATCTTTTCTAGTGGTATAATTTGTAAAATCACATTTAAAAGACTGAAACAGCATAAATGTAACCTTGTTCAGTCTTTTATATGTGTTAACATACAGAGGGTGAACACTTAAAAGGCCTTTGAGCATATGATAATTAAAATAGACACCTAAGAAATATCCACCTCCTAGGCACTAGAGTACTACTAGAAATGTTGCCCAAAAGGCTTGTAGTGATGCTAAATTATTTCAATTAAAAAAAAAAAAAAAGAAAAGAATTCTGGTTCTTTTCAAATGGGATTTGCTATTTCTGGAAACTATTAAATGTTCAGATCCAGGACCCACCCTTTATAAATTAATGCAGCACAGAAGAGTAATTAAATTTGGTAATCTCATTAAAGCTTTTAATGGAATTGATCATTTCAGGGAGTTTTTCTGGTTATTGGGATTTCTGAACAAGAGAGTCACTATTGGATTATTACTGCTCTTTTCCAGTAGCAGTTTGTTTTCAGCTGCCAGGCAAGGCAGTCATTCTGGGACCTCAATTTGTTTCTGTTGAGGATGGGACCAGCATGCAATTCCTCCAGGAGATGAGAATCTCAGTTGTAGTATTCTGCCCTAGACTGTTAGCCATTAGTTACATAATTTTTTTCCAAAGCTGATTACGAACTTAGATCTATTTTGAAAATGCTTGTCCTTTAAAGCAAAAAGGTAAAGCAGTCGATCTTTATTTTTTGTAAGTATTTTTAATAGCATGCAAATTATTTGTTCAAATCTACCTAATCTCATTCTTCAGTAAAGAATGCCTTTAAGGTTTCAGCAGTATATGGTTACTGTGAAATAAATAATTATTCCTTTTTCTTTTATTTAGAAACTCTTAAAATTGTACTAATGCAATATAATAAAACTGCATCGCATCTATAAAATTGTTTTGCAGGGCTGTACTTATTTTTACAGAACACTTTGCTCATTGTTTTTAAGTTTAAAACAAATTAACGTAAAAAGGCAAGAATAATCCTGAGCAATTCTGTTTATTATATTAGTAAGTCCTACACTGTGGATGCATATATATTCATTATTTGTCTATGCATATGTATTTAAACCTATTGCCTTGTTTTGATGGCCCGCTTCTACATGACATTTGTGTCTTTTCCTCAGTCTTTTCCAACTTGAGAAATTCCACTAATTGATCTCTTTCTACATGTCCTTCTGTACCTTTCCTGCTCAGTGATATCTGTTCCTGAGATAATCTGTACAGATGTGAGAGGCAAGAACAACATTGACTGTGGAAGGTGAATGTTGATGGTAAATGTAAAGGAAGTGAAAACAGTATAAATCCTTGCTTTAGGAGGTAGAAATAAGATTTGTGGACAAGTGGCCAATTTTCCTGCCCTCCTGTATATTTTTGGTTAATCTACATGTCAGAACCAGGACTGCACAGAGAGTTTGCTTTCTGCAGAGGACTAGAACAGTGGACCAGGTTAATATAACAGCACAGCAGAGGGAATCACTGTTTCCATGCCTCGAACAGCCCTGCTTTCCAGCTGTAGACAAACAATCCCATAGTGCCATCCTGTCTGTACATCCCTGCCCTCCCCTCCATCCTCACCCCAGGTGAAGTGGTGGAGCCAGTGCTCTGCAGGCAGCAATGCCACTGCAGACACAGAATAAAGTTTGTGCTCAGGTATTAATTCTGTCCCGGTCTCTCTTGAGAGAGCAGATATAATGGTGGGCTTTGTGTAATTACAGCAATTTTCAACAATATTTACCATTTTTATAGAGAAATGTACTGTGAGAACTTTTATTGACATAAAATGGCAATTAATGTCAGGCAAAAGTTTTTCATTTGTTCCTTACATTTGAAGTGCATCTTCAGAAATAAGTATTGTGGGGTAGCTTCAGACCTCTGCGAATGTTTGCTGTTAAAGATACCATTTATTTTACTTTCACTGCTGAAAGATTTCTTGTAAGAAATGTTTATGAAAAGATTGATAAGACCCCATTTCAGAACCACCTGAAGGGGACTCGGGCAGCTGATTTGCAGGTACCAGCTTCCAGGCTGCTTTGTAAAATAAAGGAGTGAGGAAACCAGAGCAGGGAGGACAGAAGGCTCCTGCAGGTTTCCAGCTTTTTCTGTGACTTCTGTGACTGCCAGTCCTCTCAAGCTTCATGTAGGAGACAATCAGATGTCAATGCAAATCCTGACTGTCTTCTTTTTATGTTCAGTGGCTGGGGGCAGGGGAGAGAGCTCAGCTCCTGCCCTGTGCAGGTTGCTCAGTGTGCAAAGCCAAGGAGCTGCTGTGGGCATGCATTTGCCTCCTGTTAAAACACAAAAACACCATCTGTGAGATGCTGGGCTTCCACGGGAAGAGCTGGTGCTCCCTTGCTTATCTAAGATTCAATGTGGTCAGTGATAGCAAGGGGAAAAGATATCTCTGACTCTCCAGTGCAAGGAGGGTGCTCAAATTGCCCAAGTAAATCCACAGCACTGAGTCTGAACAGTTCCTTGTAAAGAGAATGTCAGTTTTAACATCATGAGCATCTGCTTAATCACTTCTCTACTATCTCAAAATGCTCAATAAACTATTTTCAATATCATCACCATGATTAAAGTGCTAAGATACTCCAGGAGCTACTAAAATGACATTAAACTTAATCTTAGCTTTGCTAATTATCAGTCTTATTCCTATGAATGAAGAATGGCCGGCTTTGTGTTAATCTCTTTTATCAAGCAATACCATGTACTAGAATGAAAAAGGAAAATAATCCTGATTTGAAAATAAATTAAGCAAAAAGGGAGACAAATTCTTGCAAGGTTTCCCCTGACAGCTGATTTTCATATGGGTCTGGTGACTTCAGAATATTGAAACATGGAAGGAAGGAGTGTCCACTGGTGAGAATTAGGACTCAGGCTCTTATTCTTTGACTTCCAACAATGCCCAGGGAATAAGGTTTCTGTGTGCCTGAGGAAATACATAATTCTATTACTAATTCCTTTAAGTGAAACAATTTTTTAAGCTTCTGGCTTCTGACTGTATTAAAACATCTGCACTTTCTTGAGGAATGCTGTGGTGTGACTACAGTTTATCATTTTACAACAGAATTTTCTTACATGTAAAGCATTCCAAAATTACTCAGAGTACTCTGAGTCTAATGAAGACTTATGTCTCTGTTAAGAAAGGCTTACCAACATAAAAGTTTGCCAACTAGAGGCTGGGCACTTGGGAAATCAGATAATGGAACTTCATTAAGTTTTCTAAGAGGGTCAAACCAAAATATTTATTGTTTGAGGTACCACCACCTCCTAAATAGATCCCTCTGTTCTGGACTCATGAGCTGCAGGCTGTGCTTTGCCAGCAATGTGAAAACAGGCTGGATAGAGAGGGAATGGTTTGGGGGAAGGTGTCTGTAAATATTTTCATGTACAAGGGACAGTTCCTTTAGTGACAGTATAACACAATACCTGTGAGACTATTCACTGAGAGTATTTACAAGAGCATGTAGGGAATAGGACAAGGAGGGGTGATGGCTTCAAACTGAAAGGGAGTAGGTTCAGGTTAGAGGTGAGGGAGAAATTCTCTACTGTGAGGGTGGGGTGGCCCTGGCACAGGTGTCCCAGAGAAGCTGTGGCTGTCCCATCCCTGGAAGTGTTCAAGAGCCTGGAGAGAGCTCTGAGTAACCTGGTCTAACGGAAGGTGTCCCTGCCCATGCAAGAGGGATTGGAAAGAAATGATCTTTAAGATCCCTTCCTATCCAAACCATTCTATGATTACATGACTTCCTACAAAAATCCACAGGATTGTGCATTGGCTTGTTCCATGCTTGGCTATTCATGCTGTGTGGAAGTGCATCCCATTTGCCTCCTGAACTTGCTTTTGGTATGCTTTGTGGACTTCTGCAAGAGAAGAGGAGTCTTACAGGGGTACAGATGGGGATTTCCATCATTTGTGATTGACCAAGCAGTATGCCTGTGTCTGAGAAAGGACTGTGGTGTGCTGGGAGCAGCCTCTAGATGAGCTGTCAATAGCTCTGTGCATTGCTTGGTTAGAGTATTTAGCTGATTTCAAGTCCAGTTAAAAATGCAAAGAGAATAGGAACCACTCCTCAATAGCATTAATTAATTAATCAGTCTGGTCACTGTCAGTCTGCCCCAAAAGCCTCACGTAACACCCAGGCACTGACTGGCACATGGGGGTTTAATTACTGCAATTATCCTCTACCCAGGGCCTCAAGTAATTGCATTACTTTAATGTAAGGTGTTTTCAGATGCTTTTGGACATGGTTGTAACATATTCTATACGTGAACATGCGGTATGAGTGAAGTGTTTTCCACATGGGTTTAATTTGCCCACTCAAAACTGAATTTAGCTGAAATTCCCTGTGTTTGAGCATGGAGTCTGAGCTTCGGGAGGGAATTTTATCTCTTTGGAATGAAGTTGTCTTTTCAAGGTATTTGATAAAATTAAGACCTTCTTTAATTCTTGAGGTTTTGTTTCCAGTGCTGCAATTCTAAAGGTGACATGGGTTAGATTTGAAGTTCTTTTGTTTGCATTTCAGCTAGTAAATTTTGATGAGAAGTATTTTGTATGCTGCTTTTCACCTTATAGTACAAGCAGTACTGATAAATGGCAAGTTTTGGCAGTCTTATATAAAAAAAGAGGATTTTATATATATATATAAATTTGATTATAAACTGTCCTAAATATTCTCTGTAGGCTAAATGTTGACTTAAGGTTTTCAGACATCTATTTCAAAACAATTGCAATTAAAAACCTATCTTTTATGACTCTTAACCTATAATGCTGAAATATCATGGCATTTTCAGAAAGACAGAGCTTCGGAAGTTCTCAGATTGTCTTGCAGAAACCAGAATAATTCTCAATAGCACTTTTAATAAACATATTTTCATGTAATCTACAGCTGATATAATCAGCCATGCTTGAAAAAAACCTGTAGTCTCTTGAAATTTAACACCAGAAGTCTTTAAATGGAATGGGAAGCAGGTGATTCTTCCTTAACATCTTGCTGTAATGAGGACATTTCCAGCACCAGAGAGCACCTGCTCCTCCTGTTAAGGAGAGTGTGCCTGTTTGTGTAGCTGGGCTTGTGCACCCTCTGATCATCACTGGGTCATCCTTGTTCTCAAAAACAACCTGTTGATCTTGAGTGAGGCTGTGGGGACCTGTAAAAGTCACACATTTTTCAGGACAAATTAGGATTTGTTATACTTAACAGCTTTTGTGTGTTTGTGTTGATTAAATAGCACATTGTTTTTATGACAAAATCTCTTTGCATATAGCTTAGAGTGGAAACTTGACATTGTGGCTTTAACGGTGCCAAAATAAATGTCTGGTAAATTAGCACAAAGAAATGTTCTTGTGGTTTACTGTCTATGGGGAAAATTAGTTTTCACTTGAAAATGTTGGAGCTAGTAAACTGGGAACACTAATTTATCCCTGCTCATGCTCACAGGCTTTTTGTTCTCAGGTGTTTAGCACTTGTGAGTGTTTAAGCTCCCTTGTGATTAAAATGCCAGTCCTGCTTGGCCTCATCATAATTAAGAGTGAGAGTGTCCCCAGTCAGACCCCACGTGAGCATTTGAAACCAGGCTGGAGCAGAGGCAGCTTTGGCTTGCAGGAGGTGGCTCTGGGTCCCTCCTGGTCATATGTCTGAGTTTTTCAGAGTGCCTGTGGGTCACGGGGATCCCTTTGGGACACCCTAGACCTGGGCTGCAGAGAGCTGTGTGCTGTCCCCTGCACCTGGGCTCTGCTGGCACTGCAGATAAAAACCAGCGTGGGTTCTAAGGCTCTGCCCTGGGATGTCACCTCCTTTCCGACCCCACGCCTAATGAATGGTACCAAAGTCAGCAGTACTACCTCAAGAGCTTAGGTGAAAAACTAAGGCAAGAGCATCAAACCTCTAGGCCAGAAAGCACTTTATACATCCACAGCCAGGAATCATAAAGCTCAGGTCGCGCCATTACTGAATTTGTCCGAAGCTAAGAGAAAGAAATAAATCTTAGAAGAAGCTGTTAAGGATTAATTTTGAGAAAGGTCAGCTCCTCAACATTTTCTGGATTCCAGAAGTACTTGTTCATTCAGTTGCAATGCTGTTGGCAGTTTAAAATATGGGTTGGGACTTGATGGGGATGGGGGTAATCTATTAATCAGCACTTCATCATTTACAACTGCTTATCTTTTTTCTGTAATTCCTCTTTTTAGTTGGACATCAGCATTGTCTACATACTTCCTATCATCCATCACGAGGAATGAATGAAGTACACAGCAATATATCAGTTTGACTAGGCTCAATAAAGCAAAAGAGAAGCAGAAAATTATTGCAATAATCTTAAATCTTTAATGATAGTGGAGTTAAATATATATCATTTTCTTTACTCATTGCTGTAGTGATAAAGCCCTGCTCTAGTACATAGTCCTAATTTGACATGGAAAGTTTCTTCTTATTCTATTAGATAAAAATGCCTTTCCTTCCCCCCCTCTTTTTTTTTTTTTTTTTAAACTTTTGGGACAAATGGTGTCCGAACTGTGTTTAATACCACAGTTCCAATAGATCTTGACCAATACTTCTTCTGGATTTCATATTAAAAAATTAGTTGAGCTTTGGAAGGAATTAACTTCACTCCAACTGTGCCTCTTTCCTGTGTTTGACAACCAAAAAAAAAAAGTATGTTAAGTTTTCAATGAGAGAGATTCAGCTGCTCCAAAGAATGAATGGCACTCATTTTTGTCTTGGTTAAAAATACTTGCAGATGTTTCATTAATAAACTGTAGTGTCCTCCTATAAGAAAAGATTAAATTTGATGGGAATGCAGGAAATGTTCTTGCTGCTATTTGCATGAAAGTTTTCCCAGCTTTGGCAGAACTACAGGAAGCACAAGGCTTATTGGACTTGGCTGACAAATGTTCTGAGGATTCTGTGGCTGCCTGGCGAGCTCTGCCCCAGGGAATGAGCTGAGCTCCCCCAGCACATCTGCCCTGGGACTGGGGGTGGGACTGGACTGGACCTTAAAGGAAAACCAGGGATGTTCTTCCTGCCCTTGCTGCCATAAGACTAGGGAAAATCAGGGAAGACAGGGGACAGAGGAGAGAAGGATGAGGGCGATGTGAGAATTGCAGTCTGGTGAGGCTGGAGTGGGCTGGAGCTGACAGCTGTGACAGAGCACAGGTGAAGACAACACTGCAAGACCCGGTAAAGGATGAGGGGAATGGAGGAGGGCTGTGAACAAGAGCATGTGTTAGTGGTGTCAGCCCCACCAGAACTGGGGCAAAACCACAGATTTCTCTGCTGTCATTGTTAATGGGTTCCTGGGAAATCTATGGGGATTTTCTAAGTTTATATCCCTTCGCTTGCTTTCCACAGTGTTGTGTATTCAGCTCTGCTTATTAAACTTTGAGATGAGCATTAATATAAGACTGAATCAACAAATGTTAGAGGGAACTGAAAGAACAGATTCAGATTAATCGTTTTCCTCTGTTTCTTTTAGTCTAGGACATATCTGCAAAGAAATTATATCAAGGTAAAGGTCCTGAGACTTGACTTTGCAAGTTCAGAATTGTTGAAATTACCTGTACAATGATGGATGGGGCTACACAGCAGCAGAACAGTAATGTTTTGGCAGCCCATTTGCCAAATCTTGCAAGAGGACTGACTGAGAACACACACTGCCTCAATCAGTGAGAAGCTTTCCAAGTTAAGAGTAATCCGTGCAAGGAAAAACAAGCTCTTTTGCTGCAGAGCATAGAATATGAAGTCATTGTTTTTAATTAAACTGTTCTGAGTGAGACTGAACTTTGCAACTTCAAAGCATGTGTAATTGATGGATTTAGTGCTTTATACATAGCTCCACAGTCCCAAAAATTCTGGTCACGTTTTAGGTAAGTGGTGGTCATGAAAGCAATTTATGGATTAACATGGATTAAAGGGAGGTTCTTTCAGAGGAGTATTTCAGCAGTAAGAATGATAGGCCTAAGTGGCACTTGTTGTAAAGTTTCTAAAAACTGTACTTGGTGCTGTGGACTAGACTTATAATCAAAGCTGTGATTTAAATTTCCTTAATAACTTTATAACTTTTCCTTTCTGTGCCCTCTAAATTACTTCATCTATTCTAGATAAATGGATCTCATCAAGAGTGAAAAGGACATCTTTTGTGAAGCATCAAATCTTTCTTGCTGGAATCTAGATTTATTAACTTCACACTATGAAGTTAATGGATGCTGTCCCTCTCTCCCTTCAGAGGCCTTTAAGGAGAGAATGGACTGAACACTTAAAGGTTTAGGACATTTATGTGTAATGAGGAGTCCTTAAAAATGAATTTCATCTTTATCCTTAGGGGCTGACACCTAATGTTTGGGTAAAGCACCTTCTAAGGAGTTTGCTGCTGGTGATGGTTTCGCTCTTTTTTGTTATCTGAAGAAATCCATTTGGGGCTGTCTAATCTGTTCTCTCAGACATTCTGTGTGTAGTAAGATGTTCAGTTGTGTCTTCAGGCTCCAAGTGGAGCATTAATGAAATGAATAGTTTTCAAGTGCCAATCTAAACAGAATTATAGAAGAATGTGTTACTGAGATTGCAACTTGGAGTTGTTCAGTAACTTACAGGTATCATTCCCCAGAGTATCGTTCTCCCAGCAGTGTAAAAGGATGCAGAGCTACCCATCAGCCCAGACTGTGTGTGTAGTACAGGCACACACAAGATACACAGAAGAATGGCACTGATGTACAGATTTCAGAGGCAATATCATCCCTTTGTGCTTCTGAAGATGACTCAGGAAAAAACTGGGTGATCTTTTTAAGTGCTGGAGATGTCTGCTGATGACAACTACAATTCCAGCAAAAGACAAGCTTTCAATTATTATCAGTAGTTATTCAATCTATAGAACACACTTCCTTACATATGCAAGCTATGCTCAAGCATAGCAGATTTTTATTTAGAACATTTAAGATACACTACAAACATTTGGACCCAAAAATAAGATTTATCCCTCACAAAGATTTAAGTATCTATACAAAAAAGCACTCAAAAATCTGGAAATATCAATGTTCGATTTGTTGAAGAGGTACAATTTCAACTAAAGCAACACCTTTGATTTGCCTAAATAAGAACAATATTTTTCCTCTGTGAACATTCTTTTGAAGAACCCAACCTAAGTAGTTGTGACTTTGCCTGAAAGCTATAGTTAGCACTAATTTATCTAAAAGTATGTAACAAAGAAAATTTTATCCAGCTGTGTGTGATGATGAATTAGTGAGAATATATAGACATTTGTTATGCTTATATAGCAGCTCATAGCTGTAATAATCCTGGATCACTTCACTCTTCTCTGTGAATTAGGCAATATTAATATCCAATTTTGTCAATGGAGATTGAGAGACAGAGAGCTCTTACCATCTGCTCTTAATGGGGACTTAACCTCCCATCTCTCTCCACCCATGCAGATGAAACTTTAGAGGTACTTTATTTTAAAAGTTCACATATCTCCTAGGACCACATTGTCACAAGTTTGAACTTTTGAACAGAATACCTTTGGTTTAGCTCACACCTAGAGGAAAGGCAGAACAAGTGTGCTACAAGGTCTCACAGATAATTTCCATAATATTGACCTAAGGGAATCAGAGAATCACAGAATGGTTTTGATTGGAAGGAACCTTAAAGGTCATTTCATTCCATCCTCCTTGCCCTGGGCAGGACACCTTCCACTACCCCAGGTTGCTCAGAACCCTGTCCATCCTGGCCTGGGAACTGCCACAGTTTCTCTGGGCCTCCCCACCCTGACAGGGAAGAATTTCTTCCTAACACCTAACCTAAACCTACTCTCTGTCACTTTGAAATCATTCAAATTGAATTCAGTAACTGTGACTGAAACACCCTGCAAGCTGAAGCAGTACGTGTGGGGCTTTGCTGTGGCCCATATGAAGATTTACCTGATTTGGGCTCCTGTGCCTGGTTACCCAAGCTGTAAAGCCTGAACTTCAGTGATTTGCCCAAAGGTACCTGACAATTCTGTTGTGGAGCAAATAATTCAAATTGATATCTCCAAAGTTAGTACCTCCCCATTCCCTGTCGATGCACTGATTAGAAGCTGTCTGAGGCAATAGGTCGGTGCTCTAACTCTGCCTGACCTCCCCAGGGGCTGTTTGGAGTGTGACAGCTTCCAGCGTGGTGCCTCTTACCAGGCAATTTGCAGCTGAGCTGCAGAGCAGAGGAGCAGCGTGAGAGCTGCAGCTGTGCCACTTCCAGCCCCGCTGGATGCCAAGCAGTGCCAGGCATTCACCTCTCCAGCTCTGAGTCTCATGGACTGGGGAGAGCAATAGGGGAGTGGTTTATTCCTCCTCTTGCTTATCCAAATCCCTTTATACATATGGTAAAAGTATTTATTCCTATGAAAAAAGAAAAAACCAAACCAAATCTGCCAAGGTCAGAGGTAATCTCTCAGCAAGTTTTTTTTCTCTCTCTTTAATTTTGTTATTTGGATCCATTTTCTGATAGCATTGTCTCATCTTTATATTAAGAGAACTCCTCATCTTACCACAGTGCCTGCACCCAGTTCAAACCTACCAGGTTTTTATGAGTGCTTTTCTTTCATTTCTTATATTATTGTTAATGAACTTTTATTAAGAAATCTATAGAGTTCACAACACACTATTTCACAACAAATTCCTAATCTTCTCCATAAAACTCACTCTGTGCGTGTTTATCTTCTGGTAATTCAAACTTGCTTTCCTTTTCCAACTGTCTGCTTTTTGAATTACCATAATTTTGATTCAAATCTACCTGATTATCAGTTGACACAAACAGGTTTATTGAAGTGGCTTATCCCCTCTGTCTGACAGATCTCATATTTAGTATTGCATTTCACTTCTACCTTATTGACCGAAAATTCCTTTTGAGTCATACATCTTCTAGTTTTCAGACCTTGTTGCTCAAATGATATAACAGTTCATTTTACATTACAGTATTTGTAGCAGAATCTCTTATGTCCTAATTTAGTTATAGGGAATACCCTAAAATTCCCTTCTAAACCAATTACTATTTTCGGAGTAATAAATAAGTCTGTCAGTGTTGTTGTAAATGGATTTTCTCTCTCCTGAAGGTTTACAGACTTTGCTATGAAATCTTCTATTTGCTTTTAAGTATCAAGAAAACATCTATGCTTTTTAAGACACACGCTTTAAGACACACATTCACACATTTTAGACCTGTCTTCCCAATCCCCATCAAGTACTTTGACAGCCAACTGCTCTATAATATCTAAAACATCTACATCAGCTGCAACATCTATATTTTGTACAGATATGCTGATAAAAAAAGCCAGAAATGGATCTCACCTGGGCAAATCTAGAGATAAGTAGCAACTCTTCTGTAGCCATAGTGAACCATTTTTGTTCCTCCTTCCCAGGGGAGCCTGCTTTTGCTTATTGCACTCACCTATATATTTATGTAAGCATGTATTGGCAAAATTGGCAGAAAGTGTTTGTGTACATGTGTTTATACAGACAGGTACAAGTCATCTTGTGTGCTACAGTACAGAAAATTAGGGTTAAATAATCTGTACTGAATGTGGTTTCAGTAAATATTTTGATTTTTTTTTTTTAAAATGTGAATTATGCCCTGGTGTCCTCAAAACACAAAATATAATGTCCTTGTTGTTACCCTAATTAGAGTTTCACATGAGACCTAAGGGTCTGATGTCAGTGTAACTCTGGTGCTGTGTTAGAGTCGCTGGCACACTGAGGGATCTGGAGAAATGTGCTTTCTGCTTAACATCTCGTAGTGATAAACAGTTTCCATTTGCTATTTTAGGCATCTGCAGGCTTTGGCTGACTCTACAGTGCTCACTCGCATGCCATGAGACATCCATTAGATGTGGTAATTTGTGTTTCTTTCCATGCCCTCTCAATTGATGTAAATTGGTATAGCTGACAAAACAACAGATCAGGGCGTCTTACCCTAAAAGAGCCTCAGGGTGAGTGTTCTAATGTTCACCTAGGGCTTAAAGAAGTGTTTTGGGGAGTGGTTGTACTTGCTCTCTATAAATGGACCAGCTCGAAGGTAGAAATGTTGTTTGAGTTAATGGGCTGCATTGGCACCTGAACCAAAATAAACTTTTTAAAAATTAATTTAATTCGGTAATGATAAGGTCACAAAACACTAGAGTGGGGAGGTTCTGGAGCAACTTTCCATTTAGAGTAGTGGGGACAAGAAACCAAATTACTTCTAAGATGGAACTTTTACATTTATGAGGTATTTTGTATTATGTCGTTGCCTGTGATAGCAGGGAATTGTGTTTGATGACCCAGGAGGTCCTTTCCAGTCTTACTTTCTCTGCATATGCAAGGAAAATAAATAAAGCTTCTTGTGTGCTTCACCAGGTGTAAAATCCTTTCTCTAATAACCCTAGGAACCTAGCTGGAAATAATTAGTAGAATTGCCAGTTATAATCTGAAGATACATAGAGCTGCAGTGACTGAAGGAGCAATGTGCAGAGTCTCTTGTCCTCTGGATTTGGGTGGCTAAACTATCCATGATGCACTTCCTTGAAAGGGTAGTTGCTATTAAAGCAATTTGCTTTATGTCCTTTGCTTGCATTTATAACAGCACATCTCGTATGGGACCACGTGTTCCCTCTTCTATTGTGCTGTATCTCTGTGCATTTTTAGCTGTCCATCCCATGCTTCTGCGCTGTATATTTAAATAATTGGCAGTAGAAACTGCTGGCATCTACTTAATATCCAGAATTAAGATGTACAACATTTCCTTCTCTACTAAGAAAGCATGAACTCCCTGCTGTTGCAGCCATCAGGGGTTCCCAAGTGACCTTCTGATCCTCAATTCCTAGATCATCCCGAGGTCACTGGGGCTGCTGCCTGCATTTTTGGCCAGATCAAGCCAAGCAAAGGAACACCGCTGGAAATCCAAATATGCTCTACAAGGCATCACCAAAATACTAACCACAAATCACAGGTCTCTTTGCTGTGCTGCAAATCCTGTGATTCAGCATGTCAAAAAGCAACTATTAAGCTTCCAACTTGGGACAAAATAATCACAGGGAAATAGGCGGATCTGTCAGGTTGTTAAAAGATAATGCTGAAATATGCAGCAGTCTGCTCAGCAATAAGGCTGTCAAAGATGGTAAATATTAGTCTAGAAAATGGGAAAATAGACATTTTTTTACATTAGCGTTTGTGAAAATAACTTGTATTTGACTTTGCATTTTAATATTTGCATCTTTAACCAACACTGGAAGGTTAGAACCAAAAAAATATGGAAAAAGAAATTATGTTAAAAAAGGAATACAAAAACATAAGCCAAGGGAAAAAAAACTAACAACCCTAAATCCCTGCTGTATGACCTTGCAGAAGAAAAATACAAAGCAACAGTTCATATTAAAAAGAAATTTACTTAAGCAAATTCAGTTGTTGTTTAAACAATTTTAAGGTTCATTTACAGTACAAAATCCTAATGCCCTAGAGACTTGAGAAGAAGGAATGAAAAGTTTCAGTTTCTTTCTGCAAAACTGCAAAGTCACCTTTTCCATTATTAATTGCTAGAAGTCTCTCCAGTGCACTTAGTGACCTAAAAGATAGTAAAAACACACTGACTTGTGATGGTAAAGGGTCACTGGTCACAGGACATTTGGACAATTCCATACTCAAACTGTGCACAATACGCAAACACAAACCCTACGTGTTCCATTTTCTAGGATCATGAGGTAATCCACTGGAAAAATGACACCTCTGCTTTTGGGGTTGCTGATAATTGTTCAGTCTCACAAACGAACGTTAATGGTGCAGCATCGCTTTGGGTTGCAAGAAGGTGTTCTCAATCCACTGCAGGTGTTCAGTCCTCAACATTTTAGACATATGGCTTAGGTAGGAAGGAACTTATTGTCCCCTTTAACTCCTCAAAGATCATTAAAAAGCGATGCACTTAACTGTGCAGTGCTTGGCTGCCACAGTGCAGAGCAGAGAAATGCAAGCCTGTAAGGTGTAGGCGTGTCTGGTTGTGCTTCCTTGAGTTAAGGTTTTTTTCTGCTGAGCTGAGCTTTGTAAAGCTGAAGTAGGCTTGGCTGCTGCTATGGCATGAATTTGAGACTTTGTCAGCAGAAATAATTGAGCTTCTTCTTGCAGGAGGATTATGTTCTTAATTGTTGAATGGAAAGCTCTCTCATTTCTGTGTTTCAGACCAGACATTTTGTTTAGAAAGTTGTTCTGTCAGTGGGGATGAGTCTTTGTTAATCTTTTGAGAATCCTGCTAAATCTAGTCATGTTACCGAGTTTGATTTTAGTTGCATGTGCCTCATTAGAGGCTGAACAGGTGAGAAGACATCACTTTTCCTGGCCCTCCCCCAGCTCATCCAGAGCCACAGCTGCTCTGTGGTCCTGGTAAAGCATCCTGACTTCAAGTGGGCAATGCTGCACTGCTGTAGTGCTTCTGCTGGGGCCCTGAGGTAGGGTAACTCCCAAAGGCCAAATAAGCAGCAAGGTTTGGAGCTCAGGAGAGACACTTGGGCTGGACAAAGGATGCTGGAAGCTGAACTAAGGAGTTCTGAGGTGAGGAGTGACTTAGAGTGGCTGGAGGAAGACGGTTGGCAAGGGAAGTGCCTATGAGTTTAATCAAGCAAGGTCCACAAGCGTGGGTGGTGGGGGTATGGGGGAGCAGCAGCTCTGGGATCAGAGTACTTAGGACTCCTGTCTCTGAGAATTACCCAACCTGTGATATTCCCAGGGTACCATAAAAAGGATGCATTCATAGAATTATGCATGCACAGTGTTGCGATGTCTGCTTGAAGAAGCTGAATTAAGCTTAACTGGACTTGACTATGCAAACTGAATAATCTTTTACCACGCTGTTTTGCATGCAAGAGAGATATATAAGCCTAGTTCAGCTGGATTTCTGTGTGGTTCGGTGCAGATGATTTATTTAAACAGTGCTCTTTCATTTCCCCTGCATTGGAATTCACTGCTCCCTCCAGTGAGCCCTCGGCCAGAGCAGTTTTTCCTTCTGCCTCTTACCAGCCACAGTGTGATCCAAGCTGGTATCCCTGCTGTAAATATGTTTCATGTGGTAGATGTGGTTGTAATATGAGCTCCTGAATTTCTTTCTGTGTATTTGTGGCAAACAGCTCTGCTGGTGTACGGCATTCTTAGTCTGTAGCAGATGTCCACCTATGTACCCTCTACAGATGCTGCTGACAGCTTACCAACTGATGTAGTCTAAAGATAATTAAATATTAAGTCTTGAATAGGCTCTAGTATCCTATCAGTAATTGAACTACGATAATATATTTGCCAATGTTTACTGCTGTGTGCTAAGCCAGATGCATTTCATCATTTTGATCCTTTTCACACAGCTTTTCTCCTATAATGAAGCTTCCTGTAAGCAGTTGTGCTAAGTAGCAGCCCTACATATTTTCCATCTGGCTTTGCCATGAGAACAAGTGACATGCAATAAATGCATCTCTGTTCTGAAAACAAGGCAGAGCAGTTGCAGACATTCTGTAGTCACCTACTGGAAAAAAGTCTGTCCAGGGTATTAGTAATTCCTTTAAGGTTTCATGACTATTATTTACTATCCTCCCTCCTTTCATTATCCAATGTGTTTCCTATCCCTGACTCTTTTCCCTTGCCTGCTCTATGTAGTTATATTTATTGTTACAGGATGGTATGATACTGTACAGTTTCCTGAAATTGTTCTACATTAAAACCTATGGCTCTGCTTTTGCCAGAACCATACAAATTTTGCAATGTGTCAGTTCTATGGGCCCACTTAAGTTGCTCCCATGACTGCCTTGCTGAGGAAAAGGGTCAAGGGGAAGGCAATGTCCCCTTTGAAGTCTCTAGCTCTGTCTCTTGCCCTTGTAATGATAAAGAACTGTCTCTGGATTTGCCTGGAGGGTAGGTAGTCAGCATGGAACTAAGCGCAGTGAGAACAGCAGGAGCACCAGCAACTTGTTCCTTGGTCACTTTTGGGAAGATGGACCCTACAAGTACCTCAGACTTCTGAGAGATCACCTCAGCACACTTTTTAGCACTCAAACACAAGATGTGACCTGCTGTGTTCAAGTTCATGCAGCACAGCAATAACCAAGAGGAGACAGTAATTTTAATTTCCTTGCTTGTAGCACCATGGCCCTGCATTATGGCTGCGGTGCTTTTTCACCAGCTGTGTCTCAAACACAGAATGAATCTTGCTCTGCTGCAGCTGACAGTCCAGTCTCTTGCTGTAAGAGTGTG